>JAFVLO010000041.1:0-234023 GCA_023758125.1 Alternaria sp. Ai002NY15 | reverse complement strand
CCTAACCCTAACCCTAACCCTAACCCTAACCCTAACCCTAACCCTAACCCTAACCCTAACCCTAATCTTAGTATCTAGAAAAGTGGGATGTTGGGGGGCCAGGAGCCGGGCGATGATATGCGTAGTCAGCGTGTACGAGGCAGTGATCGTGGGGCTGTCTACGTTGCCGCCAACAATGTGCGACAAGGCTGAGTACATGTAACTCGAAAAAGATCGCGATACCTACACAACTATACTCTTGATGCAGCCATGATTCGCTGCGTTGGACGTTCTGGAGTTTCAAGATCTACGTCTGAGCTTACGGTGCAGCTGCAGGTTAAGAATAAGGTGCGGCGCAGCTGCGCAGCGGGGGGCCTCGCGTAGGCATCCGCTCCGCCTTACTGCCTGCACCTGCGAACGCATGTGACGTCAGTGAATAGTAAGACTATTAAGGCCGCGACTTCGTCGCAACAATAACTCCGCAGACTTTGTAGCTTTCTGGCTTTCAAATAATAACCACAACCTTGCACAAGCAACATGTCTGACTCTCCCTACGCGCTCTTCGTCCTCGACAAGAACATCACCAACGAGGTCAGCACCGCTGCATCTATTGACCATGTGCACGATAGTAACAATCACAGTATCTCAACTCCGTCCTCGAGCGCGCCCACCATGGCGACGGTGGTGTGGACTGGAACTTCTGGGTCGCGACCGGTTCTTATGAAGACCTACCCGCATGCCCCGAAGTCCACAAGCCCTCTCCAGACACCGGCACCCAACCCCCCGTCGCATCCTCCTTCGTCTCGCCCTGGCTCGGCAAGACGCCCGAAGATTGCGCAAAGTGGTTGCAGGCGATGCCACGCACCGAAGACACGGATGAGAAGAAGTTCAGGGTTGACACGCCTGTGAGCGACCTGTACTTTGTTTTCCTCAACGAATTCTCCAAGGACGAAGACCTCGTCTTCATCGCGCGCGTTGTCGAGGAAGATGGGAAAGAGATGAGAGTTGAGTATTTTCCGCAGTCGGCGGACAAAGTACAGAAACAGATGTGGACGATTTTGCAGTTCGACGAGAGAGCGATCAACTACCAGCGCAGGCAGTTCAGCAACAAGGAGCCGGATCGAAGTCAGTACAAACAGCCGAAGGACTAGAGGTGTATAGTAGTAAACTCTCGCGCGGATGAAAGAGACGGTTATTGCATACTTGATACTTGATGGCAACGGTAGATGATTTCCTCTCTCTTTTTCTATTTATGAGTCGCCCTTCATATCGATTCTCAATTCCGTCGTTCCACATGAAAGCACAATTTGTCCATTGCGCAAGCTCCTCCCTACCACAGTGGCGCCAACTGGCAACTGTAGTGTAGCTGCCGTACCAGTCGGTATAACAACATTGAAAGCAACGCTCGTGCCGCTCAACGTCCACGCCACCTTGATTGGTCCGTTAGGCGTTGGTACCGTCCCGGTGACTTCAGACTGGTTCAAGAACCCTATCATGGGAGTGATAAGAACCGTTTCGTACCCGGGAGAGGTTGAAGCGACGCCAAGAAGGTACTCTGGCAGTACATACGTCGGAGCTGCACCCCACGGATGCGCTAAGCTAGTGAAGAGATCGATGCCAGGAGAACCATCGGGCTTTACGTATTCCCAGCTCGCGCCAGAGTAATACTCGTTCTTGTTGACCATGCTACCCCACAGGTTGTCGAGCAGATGCTTGATGGCAGGTGTGCTATCCACTCCGAAGTCGCGCCTTGACTTGAATAGGGCTTCCAACAGGAAGCCTGATGGATTGGGAGCAAGCTGGTAGTCGTCTGTCTCAAGGTCACTCGAGATGGTCTTGTAGCCTACTGCGAAGCGAAGCTCCTCAAGTTTCGCAATGGAAGATGCTGCTTGGGTGTCGTTGGCGGCACCAGATAGGATTGCCCAGGCGATACCGGTCAAGGAGAAGTTACCTCGATCGGCGGTTGAGAGTGAGTATGTTCCGAGCTGATCGCTCCATAGCTCGCGATTGAGCGCCTCGCGCAACTTGCTTGCCGTTTGGGAGTAGGTTATCGAAGCCTCTTCGTCGCCCATCGCAAGCGCAAGTGGCGCGATTTCCTCAAGCATGTAAGCGAAGAGACCGGTCGTTGCACTACCGTTGGCTGGCCCCAGGAAGCTGAATGGCGATGGCACCTCCGGAGCACCTCCAATGAGACCAGATGAGGGATCAATAAAGGCCAATCTCGCAGTGGCAAGTTTCTTGATCTGATCCCAGTGAGGTTTCAGCCCGTCCCAGTCTCCGGTGTAGCGGAAGTATTGGCCGATTCCTGCCAAGAATAAGTCTTGGTAGTCCACCAACCCAGCGTAGTTTGCGATGTTTGCTTCCTTGTACTGGGGGCGGGCTCCAAGGTTCGTAGAGATTTGGGTAAAGCCGGCGTACGGGCCATCATCAAGCTGAAAGCTCAGCGCGTAAATGATGGTGCCCAAGAGGTAGTCGAATCGAGCAGACGAAGCTGCAACGACACGCACAGTGTGATAGAAGTCTCCCGTCCAGACTAGCCGATCCCGCTTGGCGCCATCCAGGCAAACTGAGTGTTCTAGAGGTGCGACCTGATACTCGGCCAAGGTATCCTTGCTCGTTAGAGGATTGCGATATATGGTAGTGCCGTTTCCAGCAGTAACTGTTACGTCTTTGTGATACGCGATCTGGTCCTGCATACCTCCGAAACCCCATGTGCCTTCGTATCGAGAGGGTGTGCCAAAGTTCCCGGGGGGTGCAGGTGGAGGTAAAGGTACGAACGCAATCTCGGTTCCGTTTACGCTCACCAAATATCCGGTTTCCTCAATTGATGTGCGCACGCGATACCACGTGTTCTCCTTGATGGTTGTGTTGATAGTAAAGTACCGGGCTTCTGGCACGGGTAGTGTGCTCTGGTTTACTAGACTCCATCCAGTAGTGAATGCCAGTGTATTTGGAGGCAAAAGAGTTCGGTTTGTGTTTGCGAACGTGTTCCACTCAGGGTATTCGGATGTAAGCACGAAGTAAGGCCCAAGTGGCGGCATTGCACTTGCTACTCTCCAGCCTGCGCCGCCGCGGGCAATCTTTACGTCGAATTCCAGTGTGTAATTGGCTGCGTGAACTCCTAGAGAAGCTTGTGCACTTGTTTGGCCCCGTATGTATGCTCCTTCTTTTGTGATCTCCCACGTGGAGGGCGCATTTCCGGCATCTACACATGCTACTTGTGCAACGCGACCTCCAAGGTCCAAGACGCGATTCAAAGTCGTATCGGATGTCTGTAAGCGGCCTGGTAGCATTTCAGCGTCCAAATTTGAGCTTGTCGCGCGAAATCCTAGATGATCTATGGTGACGGAGCCATTCGTAATTAACCGTGCGGTCTGCCATCGCTGGCCTCCTTGAACGAAGAAGCTCTCGATGTATCCCGTTTCCGTGACGTTGAAAGTTTCTACTCGGAAAGAGTTGGATAGTCCGTTTGAGAATGTCCAAGGCCCGTCCGAGAAGGGCTCTTCCACGCCACGGTATTCTTCGCTGTACTTTACTTCAATCTGCACCGTTCCAGAAATTGCTGAAACGTGGAAGAACGGGAAGCCGGCTACCTCAGTGCCGTAGTCGAGCGTAACGAGTGGGTTAGCTGGCGATAGGATTAGGGTCTCATTCGCCCACGGCTTCAAGCCCGATGATGAGGGCGCAGATTGCTGTAGGTGTGATTGGGGTGCAATTGAGCCATAATCCACAAAGCTAATATTGTGAGTGAACGGTCTTTTGTATGTATTGCTGAAGGCTTACGCAGTCGTCAATGGGTTGACAACAATTGTGGTAATCGCAAGACGCTGAAGAAGATTCATCGCTGCTTCCGTGCGAGGTGATTTTGACAGGGCTTTCGTCGGCAATGCGGCCGGACCATGATTATAACCAGCGGTCGTCCCTACAACAACAACTGATGGTCGGAAGGTGGTGGAGAAGGAATAGCCGATGAAATTGTGACTCTCGGTGCAAATGTAACCGACGCGATGTAGCTTCGGCAGATAGTTGCTCACCATTGGCCAGTTCAGTCGGAGCGTTCTTGAAACTAAGGGTTCTCTGGGCAGCCGGGTACCCCGCATGGGGACTTCCCCACAAACCATCGTATCTCGTATCTCGTTTTGTGCAGTTATCGTACGGGGAACCTTTTCTAGTTTCCGTCATAGGGTACAGCCTGGATGATGCTCGGTCGGGCTCGGTCGGGTTCGGAGCAATGCTTGTGGCCGCATTGGCGTTGCTTTTATCGTGCTACGATTCTGCGCTCTTCTCGAATCGTGTGAAATCTTCTCTTAACATATTTTCCAGAATTGTACCCGCCCTCGCAGACTGCGCGATAGCATCTTCAACGGCTTGTACATCGCTCATACTGATCTGCAACGTCCCGGACAAGAGCTCTTTGGTGATGTCATCTCCTGTCGTGACTGTCATCTTCTTCGTACCCGTGATACCCAAGTCGACCTTTGTGGTAGTCGCCCACGGTGTGCTGTACCACAACCACTTCTTCCCGCCGCATGGTATCCAGTACCGCCAGCTAATGTTGTAACCCTCGTTCGCTGCGCCTTTGGGTCGGAAGTTGGAAGGCAACGTCGTCTCGGGGTCCGGGACTTGTTCGTCGGCGATGCGACCGGAGAGCACGCGACACGACGGTATCAGTTGTATCGCGCCAGAGACACGGACAGCCAAAATACATGAATCGTAAAGATCCATCCCGGCCAGAGGCGAGCCCATGAGCCATGCGACACTTGAGAGTAAAGTGTCACCAATGACGCCGACCACAGTGACGCCCAGCTGCGATCCTGAATCTGCGCGCGTTGGAAGCTCGAAGTAGTCTGTGTATTCCAGATTAGCGTCTCTCAAGAGCCTCCTAATAATCACGGGATCTTGTGCGTCGTTCGCATAGCTAAGCACGCCGCGGGGGTGGTTCAGGATCTGGTGCTTCGACACCCCAACCGCCAGTCCGAGTAGCCGCAAACTTAACTCGGGTGGCCGGTTCTCGTCCGTTATGTTCGGTGTAATGATGTGTTTCATGTCGTCTACCTGCTGTGCGAAGTGAAAGAAGATCGATCGAAGCGCAAGCCAGATGACCTGGAAACCAAGCCAGATCCGGAAACAAACGGCCGGCTCATTCGAAAGAACGGCGTATGTGCCGAGAAGGGAAGTAATGCAAACGGCGGCGCCTATAATCCAGAATATCTGCCACGCGCGACCTCTGCGAAGGTTGACAGGTACCCCGAGGAGAATCCTGCGCTCTCCCCCGATCACTTGCGGTGTAGGCAGCGACCCAGAGACGACATCAAAATGTCTTGACTGCTTGCCAGGTGTTGTAGCTCTTCCGACGTGAAACAACTGCAACGCGATCGCCGAGAAGAAGGTGTACGCCCAGATGACTCCAGTAACCAGGAAGACGCGTCGAGAGCCGAAGTGGTAGAGCAGATACATCTCTACGACCTTCAGCAAGGTTGCAAACGTAATTATCCAGTCGTTTCTGGTCTGTGAGCGTTGTACAATCTCCCAGTAATGATCTCGCATGTAGACGTGAGCTTGTACATGCTCCCCAGGTTGCATTACTGCACAAGATCGCAACGGGCCGGCCGTCCATTCATCGAAAGCGTAAACATCTTCGAAATCTTCGCTCCCAGCGGTTATCAAAGTAGAACCTTCGCTGGTCTGAAGTCGATTAGACATGTCCTCGAATGTGCTTCTTAATCTTGACTTACCTTGGTCCACTTCAACGTCACTCCAACAGCACTGCCAGTGACTACGCGACTGTTTGCCTTCCTACTCAGACTCATGCAACACCCAATAGCCTTATCAGAGCCACTGGTTCTCACACCAACGGTATCTCGAAGCCATCCTGGTGTGCAGGCGGATATGCATGCTTTGACGATGAAGATCGACCCAAAGGAGCTCAGAGCCGCCCATGGCAAACCGCAAGCGCCGCGATTCCCTAGAGCAATCAGTTCAGCAGTCGAGCCCCCGATCACAGCAGTCAGAGCCGCGATCTCGACCAGACCGCCGCTGAAGTTCACCTCCTCTCCTTCGTCTAGGCTGCTAGCGCATACATGGAACATGATGGCGACAGTGGGTGGTTGTCTTGCGCTGCGGAATGGAAATGAGGCGATGCGACGCTTTTATGATCCAGCTGGCACCAGTTCCGGTGCATGATGCAGCCTGGCGTGATGCCCGCTCAGCTTCGGAGGGGTAGTTGTGGCTGGTCTGTACAGGCTCTCATTCGTATGCGTCAGCATACACAACTCTTGGCTGCATTCGCAGTCGCAAGTATACTGGTTCGCTGTGAACAGGCTCGCCGCCTATGGAGTCGTCGGCAGCTCTTGCAGACATCCTAAGCTGCACCTATTCTCTTTGCGATAGCGACAGGCGCAATAAGGGAAGCTTATGTAAATTACACAGTCTAGGCAGCTTCTGCGCGTCAAGCCATTTCCCGTCTACAATTCGACGCGTCAAGCCTCGTGACACAGCAGCGGCGGCATCAGGCAGGTCGCACTCGTCGCAGCTGTCATCGCGACGATTCGCGAAGACGTGTTGCAGCACTAACCGGAGTGAGGTCTGGTCGCGATGGTGGTATACGTTGTCACGTAGGGCATTGTTCAAGTGGAGGAAAGGTTGCGACGGGTCCGTCGTTGGTGAGGCGAAGTGTTGAGATGTTGGCACGTGCCTTCCCAAGCGCCCGAATCGCCGCATGCAACTTCACGCCAACGCAGCAGGCTTACAATCATCATCTAACCCGCATGAATCGCATCATTGGTTTCGCCTCGCATGCTCGCAACCGCACTTCAATCGATATATTTGGGTCTTTGGGGGACCACCTCCAAGAATACAACGGTCACTGCAGGGTGCTGTAATTTCCTAATCTGCATTTTATTACTAATACGACATGCAAAGTCTGCCACCTAACTTTCCAGGTTGTGTACTATTAAATATACAAGATTGCCGCCAACAGAATGCAGGAAACCAACAGACCAAACTGCCCTGCGTAGGACTGTACCGCTGATCCTACAAAGACCTGACGACGCTGCTGAGCCTGGTGTTGAGTCGGCACACTCTGAGGATTGCGGAAGACATTATCAGGGTCGACAGCCGCCTTAATCTGCTGCAAGCGAGGCACATTGCCGCCCCAGTAGGCCTGCTGAGGGTCCGCAAGCTCAGGATCGACGTAGCCTGGGTACGCGCCATCATCGCACGTCTCCTTCTGCACTAAGCTGCTAAGGCCAGACAAGAACGTCTTGGACGCGTCGGTGACGGGGCCCCCAAGATTGACGACATAGCTCTGCATGAAGTAGGCGGCGTCGCGGTGCCAGTATGCGGTAGCGGTCTGCGGGACATCGGCGATGGCGCCGCCTTCGAGATCCCAAATGACGAGCCACACCGGCGCTCCCTTCTCAGTACCGTTGATGTAGGAGAACATGGATTTGATGGCTTCGTCCGACAGCAGTTTGTGACTTGGCGTCTTGACACTCTTGGCATAGAAGGGGATGGGGAAGCTGCCGCTGGCTGTCAGGTCTGGGTCGCCGAGTCCTGGGAACGGAAGCTCGCCAACGGTAATGTCCACAACGACGGTTGAGGTATTAGCAGGAAGGATAGACTGCGCGTTCAGCTTATCGAAGTCGGACTTGGGCCCGTAGAAGTTGCCGTTGATGACCATCGAGCCCTGGCTGAGAGTCATGGTGCTGGAGAATCGGCGGTCGAGATTCTTCTGCGTGCCGAACTTCTGCCATCTTTGGAAGGTGCTTGCGAAGGCATTTGCGTCGTCGGCCGCGATGGTGTAAGCATACTTGGTGATATTCTCGGGGGCGGGCGCAGTCTTCATGGTGAACTCTGTGACGATGGCGAAAGAGAAACCGGCACCTCGGATGGCGAAGAACAAGTCGGGGTTCGTGCTTGCACTAGCTGTCACGGCGGTGCCGTTTGCGAGCACACATTGCGCTGACACGATTTGATCAGCTCCGACGCCCAGCTGGCGACTGAGCGTTCCGAGACCTCCAATGGTCAAGTGGCCACCCGTGCCGATGACGGCTACTTCACCGTATGCCATAACCCGCTTGAGAGGTAGAAGCTTCTCGGAGATGTTGCCGAGAAGGTTTCCCTGTGAAAGATGCGCACGTCAGCGCATGTGCAACAAAGGATGTTCGTTACAGGTGTAGTGTCAGGAAGTCACTTACCGGACCAAAAGTTACCGTGTGGTCACCCTCATTGTACGAGAAAGATGCCATATTCTTCATATCCACCACCAATGAGCCATTGAACCCTCCCAGTGCTATATGCGACGTTCGTGTTAGTAAGTTCTTAATCGCAAGTCGTCCTTCTGGGTTCAGGCTTACCATAGTTTGCATAGCTATGACCACCACTGCGCGCCTGTACTGCAACTCCTGCGGCGTTCGCACACTTCACGACTTCCGATACTTGCTCCTGGGTCTTTGGGAATGAAATCGCGGCCGGAACGATGTTGTAGTTGAGATTGTATGGGTGCACGTCTCCTTGCAAGAACATTGGGTCGTTCGGCAGCATCCAAGTGCTGGTATCGTTGCTGAGGGCCGTTTGGAGGCATTGCACGAAGGGGGCGTTCTGGGCTGTAGCAGCAGTCGCGGCCGTCAAAACGGTCGCTACCAAGAGGTTCTTCATCGTCGGAAACCGATGGTGAGGCTGAGGTATGGTAAGGACTGTCGGTGGGCGACTATGGCGAGATAAAGAGATGACAAAGTCTTGAAGCGAGCGAATGAAGAAGAACTTGAGGAAAAGAGCGCTTACGAGGCGATTCTATCATCTTATGTCGAGAGACCTAGTCTTTGGTTTGTCGCCCAAGCCTCAAGCCTTAATCCAGGATGTCCAGGTAATCTTACATACCGCCGTCTCCGATGTCAGCCCTCCATCGTTCAACAACAGTTCCTCCAGTAACCTTCGCACAGCACCGAAAGTAGACTGTGCCTGCAACGCAAACTGCGCTTTGGTACTGGTTCGTACTGGTCCTTGAAGCTGCCATGCGGCGGGCGCAGATTCTCGTGCATCTCAAGGTTGCAGCGTCTTCGCACCTGTGGACGTCATCAGCCTTGTGCGCGCCACCACGTTGATGCGCAACCAAGAAACTCACTTTCCGAAAGAACGACCGGTAAGCACCATGCTGACAGAACGAGGCTCAAGGCGGGCAAAGTAGTGGTTTTACTTCGGTGTTTGGGTTCGAGTTGAGATCAGGGGAACGCGTTCTCGACCAATCACGGAGGATCGCTGGAAAGATCCCCCGCGTTCCACATCCACGCATTGACTGAACGCTGGCTCTTCCCTACCGGCACCATCCGGGCATTGAATTACTTGCTGCGCTAGGTATGCCACGATTGTTTGGCAATATAGCATGTTTCTTCTTATCCCGACACCGGCGTCGTGTTAGAGGCTCAGCACTGTTTTTTTGTCGCGTCAGCGTGATGCGCGTCGCCTTTGCGAAGATGACGGACGTGCTCCTCAACTGAAGTCCATCTCCTCACGCAAGAGACCAAGACTAGCAGAACCTCAACCTTAGGCACGCAGCTCTCACGCCGTATATCTGACCGTGATGCGCACCCGTCCAGTCTGCTTCTAGCACATGGTGATGGACAACCGCGAGGCCACGTAAAGCCCACAACACGCCGTCGCCCATTGTCGCAAAGAAACACAGACGTCAGCTGCAACGAGCGCAGTCGAAACATCGCCCGACTGAAGATGCTTCGCCACAATAACAGAGGACGACAGGCCTGCACGCGCACTCCAGTCGCGTTCTTCTGGAGGATCTCATAACGGGCTCTCCCGTGAGCGTCCTCTGTTGCCAACAACAAAGCACACGATGCGCTGCCGGTGCAAGTCCACGGCCCGACACAGACGTTGAGGATCGGGCGAAATGGAGCCGACGTAGCACCCTGTGGTCGACAGAATGCTTCCGGCGGATGCCGTTGATGCAAGCATGCCAACATCGAATGTCCTCTGCGCTAGATTACACGAGCGTAACTAGCAAATACCATATCGATTTCTTGGGTATCTGTTTCTGGGTTGACTTGTTAGGCTCTAGAGGCTTTACTGACTGTATCGCCAATGATAGTTTGCGAGGGTTAATGTCGAGACAGCAGGATGCAGCGGCATGGTCCGCTTCACCCTAACGGCGCACCAATTCCATCCATCTATCTGGAAAGGTCCAGGCATACGTCGATGTTACATGGGCAAAGTGGTGAGCATCCAGCATGAGAAGCTCACTCAATAGGCGCCATGTCACAAGCTCTCACGGAACTCTTGTATTTCACGAATAGATTGATAGCATTATTGCATTTACAGCTATGCCACGTACCAGCCTGGTGTCCTAAGTAGCCTCGCCTCCTACTTCGCCCCATTCCCCTCATCCGCCTTCTCCGGCGTAGGCGCAAACTTCGAGCGTTCCCGAATCGGGCCACCATACTTATAAAACACAAAAGGAATAGGCGCAAGCACGCACGCCATACCAGCAATCAGCGAGCCACCGCCACCAACACCAAGAGCGTCGAACATATACTGTGTGAACAACGGCGCAGCAGCTCCTGCGGCGGAGCGCACAACGGTATTCGCTGCCAACGCGCTCGCAGCGTACATGAGGTACGTGTCTGTGAGGTAGTTGAGATACGCGACGAAGATCAACAGGATGGAAGTCGAGAGGAAGACACCGCCGAGAGTGGGAACGACCCAGTGAACGCTATTGTATTCTGCCGACCACGCGAACCAGAACATGGTGATGGGGAACATGACGCCGCCGAGCATGGCTACAGGAAGACGATCTTCGGGTGTGGCTTTGTAACCGGCTTCTGCTCTTTTTCTGTGCCTGGCTGTGTTCGCGAAGATGATGGCGCCGCCGATGGCGGCACCGAGGGCAGAGCCGATGAGTGGGAGTTCGCCGACGCCGGAGTTCCAGCCGCGGTGTTGTTGGAAGACGATGGGGTAGATGGTGAAGAGCATGTATAGTAGGGCGTATACGACGGCGAGATAGATGGCGACGGCGAAGGAGATGGGGTCGATGAGGATCTTCCACGGGCGAGTGAGAGCAACATGGAACATGCCTGCGAGGGTCCTATCCGTCACTTCAACTGGTGCCTTGACCTCTTCATAACCAGGGATCTTAAGGGCGCGTATGCGCTTGGCTTTGTTGCGGAGCACGATTGAAGGCAATGTTTCCGGAATCGTAAACATTAGTATCTCGGTAAAGGCACCCAGCCAGAGCAGGACGTAGAAGCACCATCGCCAGTCTTTCTTTAGTTGTAGAAAGCCTGATATGACGGGTCCGAGCGATGGACCGATGAAAGTCATCATGGAGAAGGCAGCCATTGCATTTCCACGCTCGAGAGGTCCCCAGATGTCTGCCAGTACACCTGGTGCATTGGAGAGAGGGGCACTTGCAAAGGTACCCGTCAAGAACCGTCCCACCAGGAGCCCGCCGAAGTTAGGCGTGAACGCGCAAAGGAAGTTGAAGGCCAGGTAGAGCGTAAAGGTAACGTAGAAGATGTATCTGCGACCGAAGAATTCCGAAAGCGGGGCGAATACCAAGGGGCCAGCGCAGTACCCTAGGAGAAACAATGTGATAACGAGTCCCCCAGCTTCGGTGGAGACGTGCAAGTCTGTCGAGAGTGACTCAAGCGTGCCAGATGGGCTAGAAGATGCGAATGTAGCGTTCACAACTAGGGTGACCGACACCACGGTGATGTACCATCTTCTTGCGGTGGACCAGTTCTTAGGGTTCTCGATATCATTGGGGCCGAATTCAAGCAACCCTTCGTCGTTAAGGTGTATTTCTTCGGAGGCTTCTATGTCGCCGGTCTTGTATGGCTTCGCTGTCGGCCGCGACAAGAATCGCTCGAGCTTTTCCATGGTTGACGGTTAGGTTGGGGATACGGGGAGGATGCACAGGTGGAAACAAGCCTTTCCCCACGGCTTGGTGCGTTATACATAGGACTATTCAAGCCACACTTCTGCGCGGATGATGAAATGGGCTCGGCCGAGGCCATGGTTGGTAAGGGTTCGGAGCTCGTCATTCCGCGGAGGGCGCCAACCGAGCGTCCGCATGAATCCACAGCGTCATCGAATCATAGAGGTCGGTCCAACGTCAGCTCTGACTTTGAAACTATGCGTTTCTGAATTGTAACCCATGAGTTGAACTGCGATGACTCCATTCACACAGATAAGCCAATGCTGATGGGTCAGAGTGATCGGAGGGTCGCGACGTGAGTGGAAATGTAAAGGATTTTGGCGCACTTGAGCGGTTTTCGGAGATAATGAACGATGACATCAACAGTTGCCGCGCCCCAATTTTCGGCTATGCTTTTTCTTGTTCTGTACACAGCAGACACTCGAGGTCATCCGTCTTGCGCGCAAAACATTGACGATGATGTTCTATAAATGCCCTTGTGGCAATGAAAACTTAGTGGTGGTAGAATCACGCCTCTAGGAAACAGCTGGTCGCACAGGAAGATCCGACAGCATGCCACACGGATGTCAGCTTAGGCATCCAAGCTAAGGGAGAGAAAAGGACGGGTTGCGCGGAAGGGTGGAGTTGAACGGTGGAGCGGAAGCGCGGCCGGCTTATGGCTTTGGGGGTGGATGCAGGTGGATGGTCTACCTAAAGCTGTCGTACTTCAGGCGCGCTGCGAGCCTTGAGTAGGGTCTGCATCATCGCTGTAATACCCATCATCGTTAGCGCTCGCTCGTCCAGTTAACTCATACTCTCCAGCATCAGCCAACTTCGCCGCAGGGCCGTCATCAACGTCTTTGAACATGCGATAGAACACAACCCCCGCAACACCAGCAATGAACGCCAATCCAAAGTACAACCACTGCAAGTGCGGGTCTCTCGCCAATGGCGCAATCAAGATACCCAACGCGCTTCCCCCCGCGCTCGTGAGCAGGAAAAGACTCATGATGAAGCTCTTCATATTCTCCGGTGCTTTCGCATATGCCAGCTCCAGGCCGGTGACGCTAGCGAGGATCTCGCTCAGTGCGATTAACACGTATGCTGGGGCTTGCCATGCGACGTGGACTTTGTTTGGTTTGAACTTGCCTTCGCTGATCTTTCCCGCGTCGCAGTTCGATGGACTGTAGTAGCAAGGTGGTGCAGCGTAGATCTTTGATTGGAGAGCGCCTGCGTATAGCATGGCGAGCGCGGCCATGAGGAAACCGAGAGAGATGCGTGTTATTGGCATCAATGCGATGTGTAGTCGCGTACGAATGAATGGATAGACGAGGCGGTCCATGATCGGAATTAGGATGATGATGGTGACGGGATCGATGTTGGGGAGGATGTCGTTCGGAAGGCCATGCAACTCCATTTGACCGGCTTGCGAGACGAAGTTGTTCAGCATCTGCGAATACGAGAGCCAGTAGATTGGGAAGAACAAGAAAACTTTGCATGCGACCAGCGCGGTCTTCAACTCGTCGATAAACTTGTCGTCCCAAGTCACCTTCGTCCTGCTTCTTCCGTGCCCTTGAGCGGATGCTTTTGCTTTGTCAAGATCTCCGCCGTTTCTTGCGGCGATGTAGAGGGCGCGAAAGCAGTTCCCAATCACCCCGCCTTGAGGTGGCTTGATGATGTACTGCTTCCTTCCTCTCACCAGCACCACATAGCCCACGCAGAACATGACCAATGGTAGAAGATAAGCACTCCAGAATCCAACATGCAACTCCAACATAGTCGTTGCGATCGCAGAGATCGAGCCTACGTTGATGCACATGTAGAATATCATGTAGATTCTCTGTACCGTAATCTCCGGATCGACAATGACGCGCTTTCCTCCAGGCAGGTCCTTAACGAAAGGTTTGTTGGACCGCACTTGCTCCGCGATCAACGGCGACACATTGCTCTTGATGCCACCAGTACCCAGGCCGATGACCAGCATCGCGACAATAAGTCCAGGGTACGCGGCTCCGCCTCGAACCGCCCACGGCAAGCTGGTGATAAAGAGAATCGCGATGCCGACCATGTACACCAGACTAAACCACTTGATCGTCGCATACTTCCCCAGATACTGGTCCGCAACAACGGCGCCAAATAAAGGCGTGAGGTAGCACCAGAATTGGAAGAAGTTCGTCATCGCTGTCGCACCACTCTGCTTCAAGCCAAGAGCGCCAGGTAGGCCATTGGGGTCGTTGTATTCGTTGGCGATGTAGTTCTGGAAGGGCCCGGAGAGTCCGTAGTAGGCGAAGCGCTCACAAAGCTCGACGACTGCGACTAGGAATGCGCCATATGGCAGCGTATCCGCTACGCGAGGCAGAAATAGCAGATCCTCTGCTGTCGGTACGGAGCCAATGTGAACAGGCGCTTCGAAGGGAACGGCATCTGCGTCTTCATTTGCGACGTCTTTGCCATGTACTGTGAGGTTTGCACTTGCAGTCTCGGTCTGCGCAACAGTCGTGTATGCACCGCGCTCTTCGCCATCTTGTCGCCAGGATGAGGCCATTCTGAACCGTCTTGTTCGATCAGGTGTTCTTTGGCTTTGTTCTCTTGGTGCTTGGTGGTCCTAGTCGCTTGGTCGCGCGCCTCCCCGTTAGGGCGATCAAAGCCTCTTGCCGCTATATTCTGTGCGCACGCTCATGGCATGGTCGGGATGCGTGTTGTGTTCATGGCGGCGCGGTATTGCCTGGAATATGGGGTTTGAGCCGTGACTTGATGAGATTGGAGATGAAGACACGCGTTCGCGGCCTCGGGAAGGTGAGACGGTGCTCGCGTGCGATCTAAACCGGATTGGTCGCTGAATACCCCACAATACATCACAACCGTTCAAAGCCATACTTTTCGCGATCGCACATGAAGTCGCATCATATTTAAATGCAGTCAGGGCTGATAGCTATCGCGAGCTGGGCTTGCTACTAATAGGCAAATATTGCTTCTGCCAAATACACTCGCTCAAGAAGAAAGGCCCGGAGGTACAGTTAATAGAATCGCGATCGCCCTTTGAAGCGGACTTGAAGGGTGCGCGACAGTCCAGCGAAAGCGAATCAAGGCCTTTGCATCAAACGCATCTGATCGAGTGCCGACCGTAAGTACCCCCGCCCCAACTACCTCTAAGTAGATCAATCCTCCCACACACCAGTAGCCAAACCCCTCAAGCCACCATGCCCTCCTGTTCTCAAACCAGCCCCTACCTAGGCGTAGCAGGCGGTGTCATCATATTACCTCCGCCTCCCCACCCAATCATACCACCACCCTCAACCGCCTCACATTGCGACATGTGGAAGGCCTTCAGTACGTTCTTGTTCTCCGAGAACTCCTCCCACGCACTCTCATCCTGTAGTATGGCAGGCATCCTCATCCTCACACACTCGATGATGGCTTTGCGCAACCCGCGATCGTTCTCCGGGCATTGGTCGTGGTAGATGCATGTAGCCAGGTCGACGATCATGAGCGGGTCGGTGATGAAGGGCAGGCGGTCAATGATGGCTTCGGAGGCGCGGCGCTTAATGGGTTCGAGGTTGTACTGTGTGCAGGGTTAGTGTGATGGCTCAGGGATAAGGATATGAGAGTGAGTACCTTGTCCGCGGCGATGAAGAGGTCCAGGAGTTGGTTCATCATTTGCTCTTTCTCAATTTCCATACGAAGAGCGAAGTTGGTGAAGATGGAACCAGTGGTGGTGTTGTAGACACCGTACATCTCATCTAGGAGAATGGAGATGACTTGTGCTGACTCTGGGAGTTCGATGGATTGCTTTGCGGTCTCTGCGAAGCCACCACTGCAAACTGCTTTGAAATAGTATGACTCTTTGCAAAGCTTGACGCGATGGACGCGGAAATCACTACCCCCTGCGACAACGGTGAAGTCCGACCACTCTCCTGTCTTCCGGAGGCGAAGCCACTCAGAAGAGTCAGCAGGAACGGCCATCCAAGGTTGCGGAGCTCGGCTCGTGAAGCCCTGCTGTTCCATGTCGAAGTCGGGCTTGACGAAGGCGACCTTCCTACCACCAATGTTAGTCTCATGCGCAACATCGGATGTGGAAGGGTGCATACTGAGGGACTTCATAGCTGTAGAAGAAGTGGTTGCCAGCCGCCGTCGCAACATCCTCCAGCACATCTAGGAAGCTACGAGCTTGGTCCGGCGCCACGAATACCAGATCGACTTGAAGGTGCTGGAAGAGGATTGACACTTTCTTGCTCTTGTCGCGCCAGGCTGCTGCGCGTGCAGTCTTGGCTTGGAAGTAGATTGGCTCATTGGTTTCGGGGAAGCGGAGGACGAATGCGATACTAGCAGACGCGTATACGACGAAGCCAAACTCAGCGTTGGCACGATCGAGGAAGAGGTTTGTATGGACGGTGATCTTTTGCTCCTTGCCAATGGTGAAGGACTGGAGCGACCAGAGAACTGACTTGGAGTCCTCGGTGGGAGGGTTCGGGAAGGGAGGCATGGTGATGCGGAAGGTTGGAGATCGTGCGAGGAGTGCGGCGATATATGGAACAAAGGGTCGCTGGTGTAAGGAAGGTGTAGTAGTGAGGTACAGGATAGATAAGAGAGTCGAGTTTGGGGCGAACTGTTTCCAGTACCAGCTTCACGGTGATGAGGTTAGCGGTATCGTTAGCGGTGATCAGTGAGCGATGAGCGGAGATTGTAGCGCTGCCATCGCAAACAGAAGCCCAAAGCACCGCCCAATCGGCTTACTCAACCGAGCTACCATTTTTGAGTTCAGCGTGATGAAAAGAAATGAAGGAAGGGCTGCATGCCAGCGGCGCTCATTGGGAGGCGAAGGATGAAATCGATTATGATATTGCGACTCGGTGCTAGCAAAGCCGTGGGCAAAGCCGAACCCTACAATCAGTTCCTTTGATCATTTAAATCCGACACTCCGTGCCAGAGGTCATGCCGTGATATGTATCGCGCCCTTGAACGCCTATGGCCCAGATATTGTACAGTAAATTCGGGAGAACATCGTTGATATCGCATAACGCCAAGCTTGAGATCAAGCTCACCAGGTCGTCGCGACCTGCGGGTATTCCTTCTTGCTGATCTTCAGGTCGTCATAGACAGAGTCGTCACCTAAGACTTGATTAGCACACATCGCACTTGCCAGCAACTGAACAACGTACCGTGAAGGTGCTCGACGCGCAGCTCATCCTCATGTTCAAGCTTCTCA
This sequence comes from Alternaria sp. Ai002NY15, assembly GCA_023758125.1. Lineage (NCBI taxonomy): Eukaryota > Fungi > Ascomycota > Dothideomycetes > Pleosporales > Pleosporaceae > Alternaria > Alternaria sp. Ai002NY15. The sequence continues at coordinate 216,915 of JAFVLO010000041.1, read as the reverse complement.
ATCTCCTCTCGTGGAGTCTCCTTGTCATGCTTCTGGTCCTTGGTAGTCGGCTCGACGCCACTCTCCATCTTCTCGCCAATGAGCAATATCTGGCAGTACTCATAGTCGAGGTACTTTGGCTTGACTTCCACCCAAGCCAATCCGCGGAACTCGTCGATGAACCTGGCAATGGTCAGTCATGAACAGGTAGTCACATCGAAATCACTTACTCCTTGGGAAAGTCGGGCTTCTGGGGAAGCTGGGCGGAAGCCGGTCCGCTGCGCTCAGGGTTCTTGACGCTCATGACGAAGCTGCTCTGGTCTTTGATACCCAGGTCTTCCTGAACCTCTCCAAGCTCGGAAGGTATGGTGGTAGAGTATACGAGATGGCACGTCCGGTCTTTAGTGCGCGTGATGGCATACACGCCTTCCGCTACCGGTGCGACAGGCTCGGTGCGTCGGCTACCCTGTGTCTTCGTCTCGTACTCGTCCGCGCCGAAGAAGCTTTCCTTCAGCTCTTTGATCGAAGTGTTAGCCTTCTCGACAAATGCCATGAATTTATCGTTATGCGACTTCGGGAAGACCTTCTTGGGCAGCGCGAAGAGTCGGATGTTGTTGTCGTCGGCGAGTGCACCGTCGCCTAGCTTGGCTCCGGATGGCATTGGTCGGAGGACGAAGAAGGTGCGTTGAAGGTCGCCGACGCTTTCGGATTCCTCGACGCCGACGCGGTTGCGGGTGAAGAAGTAGATGACGCCCTTCTCGAGGATGTTGGACGGCATTTGCTTTGCGCGCTGGGAGGACTCCTCGATCGCGCCTTCGCCATCTGCGCCAGTCTCCTTTGTCGCGTTGTCCGATTTGTCTTCGCTCTTCTCTTCCTGTGTAGTCTCTTCGGCTTTGGGGGCGGCGTCGGTGTCTTGTTCCGCCTGGTCGTCGGTGGTCTCCATATCAGTTGATGCAGGCTTGTCATCATCGCCATTGGCCAATGCCGTCGCGTCGCTCGCATCAACGAGGTCTTCAGCGGCCTTCTTCTCCGCCTCCTCTGCATCTTTGGAGTCTTGACCCCCATCCGAGGCGTCCTTCATCTCGCTGTCAGACTCCTTGCTGGCATCCATTGTCTCCTCGATAGTGGCTTGCTTCTTGGACGCCTTGCGGTCGCGCTTGGGAGACGGCTCGACTTCGGGCTTGCGTTTGGTGCCGGCTGTGACATCGTTACCCTTTGCTGGGCTGGAGCCACCGTCGGTGCTGCGTGCAGAGGAGCGTGTTCCTGCCATTGTGGATGCGGTTAGGTCAATTGAGTGAAGTAGTGTATGTTTTTTGAAGAATGAGTGAAAGGATGGGAGAAAGATGGGAGAAGTAATAAAGGAGGCGGATGTTTGCGCGCGCTGGTGGTTTGTGGCAGGCGCGTCGCGTGAAATGGTGACGTCAATGGCAGTCATTAGCACATCGACGCGTCAGGAAGGCACGTGCAGCATTGGACCATCAGACGGAGGCTGCGAGCGGTCATGAGCGAGAATTTGAGAGCGCGTGAGATAGCGTCGCGCATTCACGCGCTTGATGTAGCAAACCTATCGAAGCTGATATACAAGGCCTTCGTATCGTACATTCTCTCATCGAGCGCACCCTGGTCCACGTAGACGAAGCCACAAACGACATTGCTTATTCGTACTTCTCGAGAAAGGCGTGAATGCCGTCGGCGATGCCCTCTGGGCTCGGCTTCTCCGCGCATACATCAGGAGTGAAGCCAAACTCCTGCTTCAGATAATCGCGCGTGGTCGGACCGATGGTGCATATCAGGATATCTCTCTGATCAGCAGTAGCTTTGGCTCTCCCAGTGTCCATGTCCAGAAGACCAAGGCTCTCAAGCATCGCTTGACATCCGCTTGGAGAAAATACAACGACCCACTGCCGTCTCGAGCCCTGATCCGCGTTTCTGCGCCAGATTGTCGAGAAGTCCTCCTTGAAAGACTGCATCTCTCCAGTCTCGTATATAACCAACTCATCTACTCTTGCCCTCTCTTTTGGATCCAGCTCTTCTGACTGCAGGGTCTTTGGAATTATATCCCTCCTCTTGTCGCCGACCATGAACAATACGGGTGGATTCGCAACACCTGGATAAAGGGCGTTGTAATGCTTCAAGATAAAGCCAGCGAGAGCTTCGCCGTTGCCGGTTTCTTCTCCCAGCATTGGACACTTGAGACCCAGTGACCGCAGTCCTCGAGCTGTAGCTGGGCCTACTACGTACAGCGGCAGGCTCTCTGGCAGCAGGTCGTCGATGTCGAGGGCGCCTTCCTTACGGATTTCTTCGACAACCTCGCTGAAGGCTTCAACTGCACGCTGCGAGGTGAAGATCAGCGCACCATATGTCGCGAGACCCTGCTGCGCTTGGGGCACAAAGCCGCGGTTGGTGACATGTTGGCGCACCTCACGCAGGGCATCTCGCTTGAACCTGTGCTCCAGGACGGGCACGAAGACGGGCGCATAGCTGCCGTCGTCGAGTTCAAGGAACAGCTCTTCGTACGTGTCTTTGGGCACTGACTTGGTCTTGAGCAGCAGAATGGGGATGCTGCCCCGCGATTGTTCCGCCATAGCCGTGGTTTGGTGTGTGCGTCTGGTGTTCGAGGCCCCGAGTGAAGGGTCAAGACTGCGGGCGGCACACTAGGCCGCCCGCTAAACATCGGGAAAAGTTGCCAGCATCCGTGGTTCACTCGAGACCCTCGAATTTAATAGTTGTCCTCCCACCGCCTGCACGCCTCGCCTGCACATTCACGACTCGGCGGTCTACCCAGCTCTCGCAGACCTCTCTCCCCCGCTGCAACGCCCAGTCAGCCCTCAACCCAATTGACTGCACAGCAAACATGGCCGACGTCGCAACTCCACCCGCCGCCCAGGCCTCGACCAACGGCGCTGCTGCCCCTCCGGCGAAGCAGCAGATTGTCAAGCCCGACAAGCCCGACGAGGACAAGTACAAGGAGGAGCTCGCCAAGCTGGAGAAGGAGCACGCCGCCGCCCAGGAGAAGCTGGTGAGTCCATGTCCCCGTGCGGTGCGCGCAGTCGCACGGCCACGAGCTGACGGGTGGCTGCATCGCACACCACCACTCAGTTCGGGAAAATTACTAACGACACCCAGAACGCGTGCAAGGCCAAGCTCGACCTCGCCAAGCCCAACAACAAGGACTCGCCCAACGCGAAGCGCCAGCAGGAGCTCAAGACGGAGCTCAACGCCATCCGCTCGACGCAGCAGGGCAACAAGTCCGGCCGCAACTCCATCTTCGAGAAGATCAAGAAGCTCGACGAGCAGCTTAAGCAGCAGCTCAACGAGCTCAAGACAGCCAAGGGCAAGTCCAACTACAAGTCGGCCGAGGATGTGGACCAGGAGATTGCCCGTCTGCAGAAGCAGGTCGACGGCGGCATGATGAAGCTCGTCGACGAGAAGAAGGCCCTGGCCGAGATCAGCGCCCTCAACAAGGCCAAGAAGAACTTCTCCGGCTTCGACTCGCAGCAGAAGAAGATCGACGACATCAAGGCCCAGATCGCCGAGCAGAAGAAGCTGCTGGACGACCCGGAGAACAAAGCCCTCTCCGAGAAGTACACCAAGCTCCAGACCGAGCTCGACGGACTCAAGGCTGAGCAAGACGAGGCCTTCAAGAACCTGAGGTCACTCCGCGAGGAGACTGACAAGGCGCGCGCAGTGCAGCAGGAGAAGTACCAGGCCCGCAAGGAGCTCAAAGACAACTACTTCCAGCAGCTCCGCGCATTCAAGAACTACGAGTTCGAGGCGCGCAAGATCCGCAACGAGAAGAGGCGCCTCGAGCAGCTCCAGTATGTCGCCGGCAAGCGCAAGGAGACTGCCTCCAAGCGTCTCGAGGAAGCCAGTGCACCTGCCTACGGCGACGAGATCATTGCCTGCGAGGGCTTGATCCGCCACTTCGACCCCTCCGCACTCCCCGCGAAGGAGACCACTGCCGCTAGCAAGTTCGCTGCCTCCGCTCAGCGCACCGTCGACGACTCGGGCCTCAAGGGTACCCGCATATCAAAGAAGGACACTGAGGAGGAGAGCTACATGGCCGGTACTGGTGGCAAGAAGGGTAAGAAGGGAAAGAAGGGCGGTGCCGCTGCTAGCAAGTTCAACTTGAACATTGGTATCATCGAGGAGCTGGCCAAGGTCGGTGTCGACCCCCCATCAAGCCAAGATGAAGTCCCTGCCACCGTCGAGAAGCTCCAGGCCAAGCTTGCCCACTGGAAAGAGGACCAGGACCGCAAGACCAAGGAGGTGAGTGATTCTACATACCACTGCGAGGATGCTGCTAACAAGTCTTCAGAACATCGCCAAGGCGCAGAAGGAAATTGACAAGCTTGAGGCTGAAGAGGCCGCAGAGGACGCGGCCAACGGCAGCACCGACGCCGCTCGCAAGCCCGCACAAAAGAACCAGGCCGTCAACGGCGACGCATCCGCTGAGGCTGAGCTTGCACAGGAGAAGGACGCCGCAGCGGACGCTGCTGACGACCTCAAGAAGGCCACGATCGAGGACAAGGAGACTGCCGCCGACGCATAGAGTGCGCAGTGTCAAACATTGTCGCTAGGGGTGTTAGCCTCTTAAAACTTGGGTCATATTTCCGGGACATTGGCATGGTGTAGGATCTAGCCCACATCTTCATTTCTAGCTTGGGATCTTGGAATCGGTACATTGTCCGCTATTGTTACGAGATACCAGCATGGCATGGGACGGGGTCACGGAGTGGAGTACGATGTGTCTCATTTAGACGCGCAGCAGACCTAAAAGGTTAATATCACCATCTCATCTTCAATGCGTCGATCAAAGTGACATGTACCACTAAGCATCTAGAACTTGGTCATTAGCTCAAAGCTCAAAGAAGCATGACATGACGCAAGACCCTGAACTACAGACTAGACCATCCGCAACAGGAGCCGGTGCCGGTGACAGCCAAAAGGAGTTACCCCACATACATAGCGGGGTGGATGTGGTTCCCAAACGCGTGGTGGTGGTACTGATGACATCATTGGCAAAGTCCTACAAAGTCGCGCGACATTCTCAGCTCCTCTCCCACACACTACCTGCCTACCGATAACTACCCATTCCAAGGTATGCTTTCCTCTCGTTTCCTTTCTCAGTGCATTGCAAGGACAGCGCGAAGGTCGCCTCGAACATTGTGTCTACAGAAGCTGACGCCTTCTCCCCAGCTACCAAACAACCACGCCGCTCAACGCGTATTCTCTACAACCACCATCACCATGTCTGGCTTCAGCAACACCGACACCGGCTCCAAGACCGCCGATCCCTACACCCAGAAGAACCTCGAGGAGCCCTCTCTCAAGGAGAAGTGCGAGGACCTGCTTAACTTCGTCGACAAGACCAAGTTCTGCCTGTTGACCACACAGGCCGCAGACAGCGACCTCTTGGCCTCAAGAGCCATGGCTGTGGCTGCAAAGGTACTGTACACCCAATCGATGATCAAAGACAATGCTGACAAACAACAGGAGGGCCACGGCTTCGACCTCCTCTTCCACACCAACACCGAGTCCGGCAAGACGGACGACCTCAAGGAGCACAAGTCCGTCAACGTCGGTTTCATCAACAACTCAGGCGAGTGGGCGTCCATCTCCGGCCACGCTTCCATCGAGACAGACCGCGACGTCGTCCGCAAGCACTACTCACCAGCGCTCAAGGCGTGGATTGGCGATCTCGGTGACGGCAAGCACGACGGTGGCCCAGAGGACCCGCGCATTGGCATCATCCGCGTCAAGGTCAGCACTGCACAGTACGCTGTGTCGAAGCGGACACAGATTGGCGGGCTTGTTGAGCTGGCAAAGGGGATTGCGACGGGTGAGGCGCCGAATGTTAATAAGCTGAGGCATCTGGATGAGGCGGAGATTCAGCAGTATAGGAGCCAGTAGATGCATCGTTCCATTATGATACTCCAACAAGGGGGAAAGAGATAGAACCACGATGACGAAGACACAAATGAATAATAATCATACTTCCTACCACGATCTCCTTGTTGCATCGTGAGCTTGATAAAACCTGGAATGACGTCATACAAGCGCGTTCCATCCTGGTCCTTCCGCGTCAAACCTCGGCGCCATGCACAGCTCAAAGCATTCACCCACCAAACACCCGTCGCATTCCCCATAACCTCCCTTCTGCGCATTTACAATGGAAGACCCAGGTACTTCGTCCCCCTCCCTTCGCCCATCCTCATCCCTCTGCCCATCCTCATCCCTCCAGCGCATCCCGCTGACCAAGCCCTCCCATCACAGTCAAAGAAATACCCGCCATCATCCACCTCCTCACGCAATCACCCCCCTCCCTCCAACGCGCAACCATCGACAAATACTTCACACCCGACGCCGCGTTCTCGCACCCCTTTTGCCGCACATGGAGCCGACCGAATTCTAGGTGGTTGGTCGAGCGGACGTATCGCTGGTACAAGATTATGAGTCCGAGGATTGATTGTACGGTGCAGAGCGTCGGTACGTGTTAGCTTGGATGGGTTGTGAGGACCAGACAAGAGTGCAATGACTGACATTAACAACCAGCATTCGACGAAACAAACCTCATTCTCTACGCAACCATCTTCCAAATCTTCCGTATTTGGTTTATACCCTTCTACTACGCGCCCGTCCGCCTCACCACCGTTCTCCACCTGCGCAAATCTTCCTCCAACTCCACCACCACCTCCTCCTCCTCCTCCTCCTCCCCATCCCAAACTCAAAAGCCAAAATACCACATCGCCAAACAAGAAGACCTCTACCAAGTCGACCAATGGATCCGTTTCGTCGCGCCCGGCGCCTGGATGTTGATTTGGCTCTGGCAGGCGTGGGCCACGGTGTTTTGCGTCGCGGGCACTGTGCTGCTTTGGCCGGTTACGTGGATGGAGGAGAATTGGGGGTGGGGTGAGGGTGTGGGTATGGAGAGTGGGACGGGGTTGGTGAAGGGGTTTCGGATGGTGGGGAAGGGGGGGAAGGAGGGGGGGGTTAGGGTGGATGGGTTGGGGGAGGAGGAGGTGCTGAAGAGGACGGAGTTGAGGGGGAGGATTGTGGGGTGAGATGGACGGGGAGGGGAGGGTGTGGCGTGGACGGTTGAAGGGTTGCTTGATGGGTAGTGACTTGGGTGGATGGCATGGAGTATAATGGATAGTGCGAGACTTAAGACGAGGCCATATGGATCTAGCGTTACGTTTTTGGGACGAACATTAGGCAAGCATATCTATCCCATTACTACTGTCCCCATTTGTAACGTTGGACATTACTATTTCCACGGAGAGGCAAGAGAGATTTTGGATCCAAGCCAACCCCTCCGCCGCTGGGCCATGACTCATGTTTGAGAGGGTTGAAGTTCGTGGAGAGCGACAAGAACGTGCTTCAATATACGATCCAGAACGCTCGCGATGGAAGAAAGGTGGAAACGATATGACGATTGTCGCGTCATGATACTCCGCAGAAGGCGCTAAACGCACCACGTGAACACCCGTTTTCCTCCACGCGTCGCGTCGCCGAACCCACCTCCACCAAACTACAATGCACAACACCAACGAAACACGAGATTTCCACCACCCATACACGCCCTACGATATCCAAAATGAGTTCATGGGCGCTGTCTACACGTGTCTGGAAGAGGGCAAAGTCGGCATCTTCGAGTCGCCGACCGGAACCGGCAAATCGCTGAGCTTGATATGTGGCTCCATGACTTGGCTACGCGATCATAAGCGACGGACGTTTGAAGAAGGCTTTGCGGTAGATGCGGCGAATAGTGAGGAGCCTTCATGGATTGTTGAGCACGCGCAGAAGCAAAGGAAGCAGGAGGCGCTGAGGCGGAAACAGGATCTGAATGACCGCATTGCTAGGATTAAAGCGAAAGAGAAGCGTGCGAAGGAACGGTATGAGAGCGGTGAGCCCAGGTATAAGAGACAGAAGACTGCTTCGGGAGATGTTGAAAACGATGATGAAGCGCAGTTTGCTCTAGACGACTACGAAAGCGATGAGGAGTCTCACAAACGAGCCAGAGCCGGCGCGTTTGACGAATCTGGACTGTCGGCAGAGACCCAGGCTTTGATGGCGTCACTTGGGTACAGCGCCGATGCATCAAAAGATGACGACGGAGAGGCGCCCGACGAGACGAAGATATTCTTCTGCTCTCGAACACACTCTCAGTTGACGCAATTCTCGAGCGAGCTGGGTCGCGTGAAGATGCCGCCCGCCATCGCCCCGGACGAGGATGTAAGTGGTGGTGGTGAAATAGACACGCTTGTAGAAGACGTGAAGCACCTCACTCTTGGATCAAGGAAGAATCTCTGCATCAACAGTAAAGTCAACAAGCTCGGTAGTGCTACGGCCATCAACGAACGATGTCTAGAGCTTCAGCAGAACAGCAAAACCGAAAGCCGGTGTCCGCATATGCCGACCAAGGAAAGCGAGCCGTTGGTCAATGACTTCCGTGACCATGCGCTTGCGAAGATTAGAGATATCGAGGACTTAGGGGTGTTGGGTAAGAAGCTGGGTGTATGTCCATACTATGCTTCTAGACCAGCAACCAAGTACTGTGAGGCAAGTTACTATATCTTCCCGTGATATCTTCATCTGCTAACAGACTCAGATCGTAACGCTACCCTATCCACTACTCCTCCAGCGCACAGCTCGTGAAGCGCTTGGCCTCTCCCTCAAAGACCACATCGTCATCATAGACGAAGCGCACAACTTGATGGACGCCATAGCAGGCATCTACTCCGTATCCGTGACCCTCGACCAAGTACAACAAGCGCGTGCCCAACTCACAGCCTACCTCCAGAAGTTCCGGAATAAGCTCAAAGGGAAGAACCGCGTCTATGTTGCCCAGACGGTCCGTATCTTGGACTCTATCATCGCGTATCTGCAGTCCATTGACACCAACGCGAAAGCGGCAGACGGCTTGGCAGACATGGCTGCGATCATGTCGGGGAAAGGTGTTGATCAGATCAATATCTACAAGCTTAACACGTACCTCCAAGAAAGCAGACTGGCGCGCAAAGTCGACGGATACACCGTCTTCGCCGAACAAGCGGAGAGTGGAAGCGCGCAGAAGCCGGTCGCAAAGTCGGCCAAGAATGGGCCACGACACACTGTACCGGTCCTGATGCATGTACAAGCCTTCCTCCTGTCATTGATGAACCCATCCAGCGAAGGCCGCTTCTTCTACGCGAAGGAAGAAGCCTCAGGCACAACCTTACGATACATGCTCCTAGACCCAACCTACCACTTCAAAGACATCGTCGAAGAAGCCAGGGCAGTAGTACTAGCCGGCGGCACCATGTCACCAATGAGCGACTACGAGCAACATCTACTTTCATACCTGAATCCCTCAAAGATCATGACACTATCCTGCGGCCACGTCATCCCGCCCTCGAACCTCCTCGCTGCACCCATCGTCCGAGCAGCAAGCGGCGCTGAATTCGACTTCACCTTCGAGAACCGCAACAAAGAGAAAACCATGATCGATCTCGGCACCGCCATCTTGACATTCGCACAGCACATCCCCGATGGCGTGGTCGTCTTCTTCCCCAGCTACGCCTTCCTCGACGCTTGCATCGTCGCGTGGAAGCGCATCAAGCCCGCGCCTTCAACATCCACATCCACATTCTGGGACAAATTCACCCAAACAAAGCCCGTTTTCCTTGAGCAGCGCAGCCAGCAACAGCCGTCTACCCAGCCACCACCAATATCCAAAGAAGCAACCGCAGACTCCGTCCTCACAGCCTACAGCGCAGCAATAACATCAGGAAAAGGCCGCGGCGCCCTCCTCTTCGCCGTAATCGGCGGCACCCTCTCCGAAGGCATCAATTTCAGCGACGCACTTGGCCGCGGCGTCGTTGTTGTCGGTCTCCCGTTTCCTAATCCACACTCTGCGGAATGGAAGGCGAAGATGCAGTATATCGCCGCTAAAACACAAGCGAAAAGCGGCGGTGGTGGTGGTGGTGATGGCAAGGCTGCTGCGCGCGAGTTCTACGAGAACGTCTGTATGCGCGCGGTTAATCAGTGTGTGGGCAGGGCGATTCGTCATAAAGGTGATTATGCGGCGATACTGATGTTGGATAGGAGGTATGGGAGTAAGCGCATTCAGGATAAGTTGCCGAAGTGGATTAGGGGGAGTTTGACGGGCGGGTTGGGGGTGGGGGATGTTGGGGGGAGGTTGGATGGGTTCTTTAGGGGTAAGGGTTGAGGGGGTATGCAACGCGACGTTGGCGGGTTGATGCGACGATACGTTTTCATCGCACGTGTGCTTTGGTGTCTTCGAGGTTTCGTGGCGTAGCGGTGTAGGACAGCCTTGCGGCGGTCAGAGTAGAGCTTGTACGAGTATACGCCGTTGCTTACGCTAAGGATATAGTGTACATTGACATACCTCGAGGTATACATCGACTTCCACACTGTGCGCAAACAACCTTCTCGCCATCGCAAAAGATACCAAACATCGGTCTGATCTAAAAGCGCATTACCTCCTGCCATGGCATGATAGAACGCCTGGGGAGATCTGAAGCGGCCTCATGGCGGGTAAGCCCGGAGTTGCCCCCGGATTCTAGTTCATCTCAGTTCGTACTCGCATAGGTATGCTTACACGTCGTCTCCTTGTGAGGTACAATATAAACTCTTGGAATGAGGCCCTGCTCTGTCTCTTATTAAGCCTATTGGCGGATAGTTGGTCGTGCACTGTCGCGGTAGTGTTGTGTTCGTCCGGTGAGACGGAAGCACACCGTATAGAGGCGTTTAATAATAAACTTCGACTAACGAGTGTTGCTTAGTACATCCTACATACAAGGCTATATGCTCACCGAGAGGTGTAAGAAGATGTATATAAGGCATGCCCTGAGCGTGTCTTTCAACCATCGAACAAGTTCAGATTCATCTTCTCATCACAACTTCACAACGCTCACGCTCCGCAAAACAACAATACTTGCCTTCCTTCATACCAAAAGGTAGCATCTCACTCCTGTTCGATTCACCCCACGACTAACCCACCCAGCCTCCACTCCAAGACCAAAATGCGCTTCCAAATCCTCTCCCTCACCCTCCTCGCCACAACCGCAACCGCCTGTTTCCAAACCTCCCGCTGCTCCGCCCCCAATGGCCCAGACATCGCCGTGCAATCCAACGGCGTGAACGATCCAGAGCACAACCAAGCGCAATTCACCGTTGCCTTCAAAGACGGGCGATATGGACCCGAGACATTCGTTGGAATGGTGAACCATCTTAGATGCGATGTTATTGTTAAGATTAAGAGCCCCGCGGCGAATGATGCGTTGCAGTGCTGGATTGTGCCGCCGGGGGAGCAGTGTAATTTGGATGTTAGTATTGCGGGGATTTGGTGGAGGCAGAGTTGTAGTTCTTAGAAGGGAGAAGGGGTCGAGATGGTGGAGAAAGTGGTTGAGAGAGTGATTAAGAGATTGGATGCGAAGAGAGTGTTGGTAGAGTACCAATCTATTCCATGGATCTGTCCAACCATTCTTAGTCGTCCGTGTTCGTCAACTCATGCTCCACATCTCCATCTCGTTCTGCCGTGAATGATTGCTCGCTGACCGTGTAGCTTTTGGGTCAACAGCTGGCTCCTATGCCTACCCGCCCAAGTCGATATGTTCTTTGCTCAACGCAACGCGATGCGTCGTCCTTGAAGGTCGATAATGATTGCGCACGACCATTCATCACGGCGTCTTTCTTAGTAGCCTGTAGGGCAAAGGCATTTTTAAAAAAGCGACTCGCATCAGGCCGTCGTCGCTCCCTTCCTGAGTACGTCAATATACCCTCGAAGTCATCTCCATTCATTGTACTCCGTTAACGCTTTTGCTGAAGACGAGCGCGTCTTATAGACAGCACATCAAAGACAGACATGAGCAGCGAACACTTACTAGCGCTCTGAACTTCTAGACGTGCGGAGTTTGCAGTGAATGAAACCGTGATGCGAATCGCGCAGATCGAACCTTGGATGATGTGGGAGGAACGGAAGAAATATCTTAGGTAGCTGCAGCCAGAAGCTGTGCTGTGCAAGAGCTTAGACTGATTACCGGTCAACCAGACCTAGGGGGCTTTGACGACGCGCTGAACGGGCGAGCGTCGGCAAGAGTATGTCGTAGGTGGATTTAGGCCAAGATAAAGCTACTTACACAGTTCGAGAGTGGGTGGGCCTTGGCACTTCGGGCTAATTTTCACCATGTAGGGCTTCCACGTGCTGACCCTTTTAGCGCTGCCCGGGCAGAAAGAATAGAATGCGCCTTTGACCCAGACTGCTGCCCGGGCCTGCTCATCTGCTCGCTCCTTTGCACCGCCCACGACGAGTATCCCTGCAGCTGGCTGTGGTCGTCGTTGCTAGTCGTATGGGATCGGTGACTCGCGAGTCCAATGAGACAGCATGGAGAAGCGGCCTGCGTCCCTAGTTGCCCCGCTGCCAGCGTAGAGACATGGCACAGTAGAGACAAGGGGTTGATGGCTCGCGAGTCCAATAATCTGGCATGGAGACGCGGCCTACGTCTCTGGTTGCACGGCTGAGGGAATAAAGACATGAGGCTGATGGCTCGCGAGTCCAATCATTCAACATGGAGACGACGCGACCCCCTGTTGGCACTGCTGGGGTATGTGTCTGCAAAGAAGCGCGGACGCCACCAGTAACCACAACGGCCAGGACACTTCGGTAAACCAAGCCACTCCCTCTCAGCAAATGTTCCACTTCAATGTCAATCACTGGTTTGTATAAAGTCAAAATGAATGTCGCTCAGCATGCGTCGCAATACAACTGTCCAGCGAGCTCTTTCTTTTGCTCAATCGCCGAGTCGCATTCGTCAGACACACTGCTCAGCCCGGCCGATTGTCTTTTGAACTCTTTTCAAACTACGTGACTGCCTTGCGGGTAACTGAACAGATTCCGAAAGTCTGTTCCCACTGTCAGCCCGCGGGTAACTGAACATATGCCGGACGTCCATTTTCGCTGTCAGTAGCAGATCATATAATGGACGTGAATAGTAATCTCCTCTCACTTCATACCTTGCCGGCAACATGCTAACATGTTGGTGTAGATACTATGCTGCACGCGCAATCCTCTCCCACACGCGGGTGGTCGAAAGAAGCCATCTTCACCCTTCTCAGCGTGTTCCTGACCGTATCCCTCGCCATCGCCGGCCTCATCTTGCGATACTACATGAGTAAGGGCACGTTTAGTTATCGGGCGTCTAGGCGAGGCTGGCGTGTTGACCCAGGTCAGTAACATCTCATATCATACTTAGATATACTCATAATAGATCCTAAACGACATTAGATGAAGAACTATACATAAGCCCATCTCCTCAGCGCTCGTGTTGGGTCGAACTGGCTGAAGCTCGGCGTCATCAGCAACGAACGTATACTTCGGTCTCGAGGCTACGGAGGGGGCCGAGATCTTGAGGATGCTATGGATGATGGTAGCAATGTCAATAATGGGATTGAGCTTGAGCTGTTGTTGGCATTCCTGCAGCTTTTGGGACACATCTGTAGGAACGTATGGAGTTACACGTAGAAGATACCAGCATGATACATATTCTTTTCCGAACGACTCCAGTGCTATGTATCTTATTTTCACATAAGAATTAAGCACACTAGTACTCCACCAAAGCGATATTCCACTATAGCAACACGCGTGGGTATCCCATATACTCCAGAAATAACGCCTATACAATTTCCCAAACGCCCATATCACACCCTTCCCAAAACACCCCTCACTTCTTCCCATCCAAATACCCCACCACATCCCCCGCCCTCTCCAACCTCGCCCTCGTCTCCGGCAACCCCTTGTTCAACCTCTGCAGCCCCATGACCGCTCTCTCCCAATTCCTCTCTACCTCCCCTTGTCTCTGCAGCGCTTCCACATCCGCCACATCCCCATCCCCATTCCCAGCAGCAGCAGCATCCTTCTCCATACTCTCCTGCAGCGCCGCCCACACCCTCTCCTCCTCTTCCCACCCCTTCATCCACGTCTCCGCCGCAACCTTCGGCGTCGTCCTCCTCTGCTGACTGATTTTCGCAATGAGCGCATCGCGTTTAGCCACAGTAGCAGACAACTGACTCCGCAGTTTATCGTCGAAAGTTTCGTATTCCACTGTCTCGACCATGCTGTCCCCTTCCCCTTCCCCTCTTCCCACACCTCCTCCTCCATGTCCATTAACAACCCCATCCATCGCATCCCCACCATTTCCACCATCCCCACTCTCCACAACATCAATCCCATTGATACTAACATTATGCCTTATCCCCTTTAGCACTTTCGCCACAAATATCTCAACGAGGTCCTCGACCGAGCGCCGTAACTCGTCTGGCGCATCGCCGTTTGTAGCGCTGGAGGGCACGGGCGGGAGGTGCAAGTCGAGTTTTTGGCGCGCGGCGGTGCGGATTTGAGATGTGAGGAAGGTTAGGTCGGAGGGGGATTGGAGTTCGATTTTGCGGTGGGAGGCGTCCATTTTGCGGTGGTGTGGCAGGCGTGGTGATGGGTGAGGATTGTTATTGCGCGGGCGCGCTTTGGTGGGGTTTCTGGGGCGAGTGCGGTCTTGTAGTTGATTGAACGGTTTGCGCGGAGATGTTTTTGTGGCTGCTCTGGGTGGTAGCAGCGTCTCGTGTCGTGGAATGCGGGTCGTCGTTGTGGTGGTCGACTTTGTTATGGTTCTTGTTTGCGAACGCGGAACGTGGACCGCGCGCGTCTTCGCCGCCTTATCAGCCCGCCTTATCGGGGCCGAGGTGTGGGGCTGCTGCATCCCTCGAAGCTACACTCGGACAACGCAGTCGATATAGTTGGATACAGAATAATGTATCGTTGAATGTGAATTGTTTAATCTGAAATACATGCTTATAGATAATTCCTCAACCCCATGAGCAGTGAGTCAACGCATCCCGCAACGCCATAACCCATCCAGTCCAGTCTCATGATATACAGCCCTCAATCCAAACGCCTATGATTCCATACCTGACGCCTATCCCAACCCATATAGACATGACTTCCATACCGCGTAATCCATAACATGCCAAAGCATATGCACATCCATTATCAGGCGCCAGTTCTCAGGAGAATTAGAGTACCACACAATGTGTAGAGGGTTTTGCAGGATGTAGAGAGCCTTGTAACTGTACAAAGCTCTCTACATCCTGCAAGACCCACTACAGTTCGTGTAGTGCCCCAATCTCTTGAGAACTAGCGCTTGTACCATGCCCGCGTATCTTCGCACAGGCATTCCACTCCGCACCACCCAGGCAATCTCTTATGACGGGAACATATTCCTAACCTCCTCATCCGTAACGATAATATCCTTCACAGGATCCTGTCGGCGCTCGAGATCATCGAAGTGGTAATCGACGTAGGAAGGAAGGAACATTTCTGTCGCACACACCGTCATTAGCCCAAATCCATATAAACCGTGTCCAGCGAAGACAGAGACAGAAACACATACCCATATTCCAATCAAACCCCTGACTAGCCTTAACACAAGTAATCAGCCTCAACCCCTCCCCCTCCTCTTCTCCCACATTAATAACAGTATGTTCTTGCCGCGAAAACGTCTCGCTCATCAGACTCTCCCGGCGCCGCATACTGCTCGCGCCGCTCTGAGGGCTACCAGACGACGAGGAAGGCGTGGAGCCATAACTACCACTACCACCCGCACTACCATACGAGTAGCGGTTCGAAGACGGCGTAAAGTTGTAGTTATAGTTGTAGGTATTCGGCGTATTCGGCGTCGAGGGCGTGGAAGCCGCGAACGAGGATGACGACGACGAAGAGTGGTGGTGGTGGTGGTGGGAAGAAGACGCAGGGCCCTTGCCCTTGCGCTTGGGTATCGCGATGGCGGTGGATGAGGATGACGACATGGTGGGATGGGCTGCTGGGTTGCTGGATGCTGGGTAGATAGATGGTGTGGTAGGTAGGTAGGTAATGAAGATAAGGACCAAGAGTACCAGACCAGACCAGCAGAACAGCCGTTACTCAGTCAATCAAACATGCAATTCCCCAAAAGCACCAGAGAACAAGTAGAAGAGAGGAAGAACAACGAGGAGTAACAGTCACACCCTCGGACACCCCAACCCGCCGTCCGCGGTATAGCCCGCACCGCCCAGTCCAAGTCCGCATCGCGTCTGCCTGACTCCCCCCCCAAATCCAGCTCCAGCTCCACCGCAGACCCCGGACTCGCGTCCGCCCTTGTCGATCGGCCGCAAGTGTGTGTTGCTGTGATTGGCCGACTGCCTACATTAATGGATTCCGCTCACGCCTCACTGTATCGGCGTGGGGCACGTGTGACAGGCACCCGCTCCGCACCTGGCCTGGCACCCACGCACCTTGGTGTCTTGCTTGCGTCTTGCGCCTTGCGTGTGCATGAGGCGGCCACGGGTGTGGTGGGAGGGTGCATGGAGCATGCATGCATGCATGCGTTAGACACCTAGGTACTGTAGGGAAGGATGGCTGTTATCTATCTGCTTCTTATCTATCATGATGGATGAGGGTATAGAGGGTTAAAGCCGACGACATCCGGCGTAGTTTCCGCTGGAGAGATCGAGTGCATTCATTATCCTGGCTATCATCGGATTGCACATGCCATCGCTGCGATTGCGATTGCGAATATGTGGGGGAGAATCAGGTCATCCGGGTACAGTGGGCGAGACAGGTGACGTAGCGACGAGGGTGCCATTATCGCCTGTCGGTCCGTACCTGACGTGCGCATCGAAAACAACACATGCATATCGATGCAGCACTGAGCTGTTCATCAAGGTGAATAGTCTTGTCAACATCACTTCGCGTACATCACGTACATCACATACACGAAAACCACACATGTAGAAGTATCAAAATGACGAGCTGCAAACGCTCAATTCCATTGGGAGGACAAGATAAACCACACAACCAGCCCACTCTGCATCAGTCGCAACCGCGCAGATTGCTTCCAAAAAACACCATCGCATCGCATACTCGCATACGCGTTTCCTATATATCGTACAAAACCAACTGTGGATATCGCTCGTGTGTTCGCTCGCAAGTAAAACAGGACTCTGATAAAAACTGCCAATCAAAACAGCAGCGAGGTAGGAACTTCGGATGCCTGCCGACGAACTCGTAATTAGTAGCGAGAGACTTTGAAAAGGTTAAAAAGAAAAAGCACATGAACAACAAAAAGGACTGGCATAACCTCCATAATAAACAGAGCGCGCTAGAAACCAAAAACAAAACAAAAACCATCGGCAGAACAACCACCAAAAAGGAAGTAAA
Organism: Alternaria sp. Ai002NY15; assembly: GCA_023758125.1. NCBI lineage: Eukaryota > Fungi > Ascomycota > Dothideomycetes > Pleosporales > Pleosporaceae > Alternaria > Alternaria sp. Ai002NY15. The sequence continues at coordinate 199,688 of JAFVLO010000041.1, read as the reverse complement.
CTGCGAAAAACGGAATCAGACATGTTCCACCGTATCCTTCAGCAGCAGCCCAAACCAGTCCTTTCACCGGGGGTGGGGGTATCCTCGAAAATATAGGAGATGCGCCCAATATACGCCTGTACTCCGGGCTGATGACTTAGATGATTCGTAGAGACGGGTTTTTGTTACGCGTTGTTGTTGGGGTAGTAATGAGAAAGGAATCGGGAAATGAGTGTAGGTAGATGGTGTCGGGGCGTCAAACAGCAGGAAAGACGTAGTAATAATCGGGGGTATCGTATCTTTTTCGTGACGGTGTGTACGCAATGTCGCGCGCAGGGAGGAGACGAATCTACCATCCCTTCTTACGTGCAAATCGCTTGTTGAGGAGGACCAGTACCTTGGTCACGTTGAACTGGACATATTCGAGGTCCAGATCTTCTTGGTTGTCCTTTTGCATCTCCAGCAGATCGTCGAGCTTGAGGTCGAGCTCGAGAAGACCGCGATTCCGCCCTTTGTAGTGGAGAGAGATGACAAAGGTGCCGGGGAGCGGGCTCGTGAAGTTGAAGTAAATGTTGGCTCTCCTATTCTCCGGGACATTGCTCTTCTGGATCACGCCTTCTCGCTCGAGCTGCTGGTGGGTGAATTTGTAGGGTCCGAGGACTTGGTGTTTTTGCTGTTTCCTTGTCTTGCCTTCAGATTGACTGCGGACATTGTGGAGATACGACTTGTACGTGTCAAGCTGGCTGACTAAGAAGCCATTGTGGTCGCGAATGGTGCGGAACACTTCCTCGAGCTTCCGTGTCTCTTCGATGACCTTTTCCTTCATGGAGCCCAAGTGCACCAGCTCTTGTTCGACTTCGTCGCGGAGTAACGAGAAGCCGTCTTCCTTGTCAATCACGCCAAGATCCTGCAGTTGGCTGAGCAGTTCCATGCTACGGATACCCTTCTTGACCATGACAGAGTCGTTCTTGGTCGTGGCAGCTGCTTCCGCAATCCTGTCGAGGCGCAATGGCCGTCGCGTGATGGAAGTGTTGGAAGGAAGCGAACGAAGGATCATGACGAATGTCGACTTGGCTTCCATGAAGAAGATCTCTTCCTGCGTAATGTCGAGCGCTGCGGTCAGATCGTCAAGCGGCGTTTCCCATTTGCTGAATAGCGGGAGATTGATGGCTCTGTTCTCTTTTCGGGGAAGCTGTGCTGGAGCGGAGCCGAGCTCGTTGAGAATGACGCCTAGATGCGAACTGTCTTCTTTGGCCTGGTTTTGTTAGTACGGCAACGCGCATGGATGTGTGATTGCTTACCAGTTCAGCTGCATGTCGCTCCAAGAGCGAGTGCGTCGCATACACTTCGTTCAACGTGATGGACAGCTCTAGATCCTTCTTGGACAAAGCAACGTAGTTGTCCATCTCGAGAGTATCGTAAAAGTCCTGTACCTCGCACAGGTCCAACAGAAACTTGTTGATTCGCTCCTTGTTCTGGTGGATGAATGGCTGCAGCTTGACCATGTATGGCTCCTTGGCATACGATGGCTTGTTTGCGAGATTCTGCAGCATCTTGGCGATGTACGTTAGTGTCCGCTTGGGGTTCTCTGCTGGCAGCACATCGATGAGCATGTACGATCTTGGGGTGACGATGGCGGGGTTGATGAAGCGCAGGAAGAAGAAGCCTCCGATGAGAGTGCAAATGGTCTGGTCCTGGGCATCAGGGTATTTTCGTCTCGACAGACTTCGAATCTGCTTGCATATCCATCGGATACCGTATGGCGTCTCCTCGAGGCCTTTGATGATGGTTGTGAGGAAGTTGTTGGCAATCTCCATGAGCATGTTGACTCGCGGTGTGATGATGTTCTGTACCGTCTCGTTCTCGGCAGCCTGCTCTGCGGTAACGCCCTTGGGCAGGTTCGCGGGAAGGGTTCCCTGGATCTCAAGCTCAGTGACCATCTTCTCGTATACCTTGAGCGGGTTAATCTCAAGATCGAGGTCCTTCAGCTCGATGAGCGAGTTGATGCTGTCCTGCAAGACGACCTTGAGGTAGCTCTGACCGGGTCCTCGGCGGGTGTATGTGGTCATCATGCGCGAGACGGGTGTGTTGGCACGCAGGAGCGAGCTGTAGTCTGGGGTGTTGTCGAATTGATACGTGAGTACAGACTGAGCGAGGTTAGCTGTGATGCGCAAAGCTGGAGGCGCAACCTACCTGGAACATGGTCAAGAGCAAGTGCTCTTCGCGGCTCTCATACTGGTTTCCGTAGATTGTGAACATGACAGTCTGCAGTAGGGCATCGATCTCGGCCATGGAGACCAGTCGACACAGATGGGCAATATGGCGTGGCTCGGATTGGAGGAGGAAGAGCAGGTTGCCGTACTTCTGCGTCTTCTCGTCGTTGGGAAAGAAGCCTTCCTGGAGTTCGAGGCCGTCTCCCAGGTGGTCAGCGACTTCATTCTGCTGCGGGATAGTCAGTACAAGCGCGGAGTGTGTGCAGTGTTGGGCGCACCTCTTCCAATGCCATGCGGTTCTGGATCAGCAGGGCTATTCGCGAGTCGAGATAGCGCACATCCTTTTCCAGGACGAAGTTCTTCTTGGACTGCGACGAGATCTTGGCCTTGAGTTCGCGGAGTATCTTTTGAGCTGCGAGGGTTAGTTTATTGTAATATATTGCAAGGCAATGGCGGCGTACCTCGGGCCAGGTCATCTTCAATCTCGAGCTCCTTGTCTTTGGCGGACATGGACAGGTACAGGGCTGTGACGGAGTAGCGCTTCGACTGGCGCACCGAGCGCGAGCCATCGTGCGACGACATTGTGTTCTGGCGCGAGACGGGGACAAACGACGAAGAGGACGACGTCGAGGCGCGCGAGGGGGCATGCAGCATAGAGACGGCCATGGCTGGTCGGGGGTGTCGCGGCGAGAGCGACGGACAGGGCGGAGACGGAGACTTTGTTTCTTTGTGCGCGGTCGCGGTCGGGCGGGTTGGGTCAATCAGCGACGGCGACGGGGATTGCAGCGACTACGACGGGGGAATTGCAGCGGGAGGGCCCGTCCAGCGAGAGGTCGCGGGTGGTGCAGAGTGCAGCGCAGGGCCGTGGTGTGCAGGCAGCGTGGGTGTTGGTTGGATTAATATAGGGGGTGCCTCAGTCACCGGGAGTCGCGACGAGGGCGAGGGGTAGCTCAGACGGTGAGTGGTGGGAGACAATGGGCAGGCTGCGACATTCCAGATGGCGCGACTTCCACTTCTGACTGCAGATATGGCAGGAGCGACAGCGACAGTGACGGCAACGGCGGGGGTGGGGATACTTGGTGCAGGCGGGAGGTGAGAGTCTGAGTACTCCTAGAGGGGAGAGTGAAAGTGTCTACCTGGGAGTAGTATGGAGTGGTCTGAATGGGTGTTTCAGTGTCTTGCAGAGTGGAGAGGGCCAAGCATGTGGAGGCCGCAGGTGGGACGTCAAACGAGGCAGGGGCAAACGGCCACCCACCAGACTCGCGCGCCAGATAGCAAGGCCATGGAGTCGGCATGGGTGCGAAACCGTCGTCAGCTGCTCGCCTGCCCCTGAACCACCACCTCGACGTGCCTGAAGCAGCAACGTGGTCCGCGCCCAACCGACCAAGCTGGTTCCTGGCTAAGCCCGACTAGCACACGTCAAGCCCGACGCTCTCTACATTGACTTGTAGCCTGCATCTCATCACATGGTCAACATTTGAATATCCCCGACCTTTAGTCCATCCACCCGCGTGAATAACCCGTCGACTTGTGCAGCTACCGGAGGCCTTCGCTGCCGACAGCCCAGCACCTTAGCAACGCCTGTGGCGGCGGGCTGCACGAGATGTGGAGGTGGCCAGAGCGCTGGCCTGCCTTACTGCCCGCACAAGTGTACTAGGAAAATTGCCCAGCCCAGCATGCAGTCCGCCCGTCGTCGATGGACAAGGGCATGCCATCGCAAAGTCCGACCCGCCGCCATCGACTCCTACTAGACATGATCCTACCAGACATGATTACTCTGCATAGATACTGACCCGTACTGTACATACAACATTGTCCTCCGCGTCGATCAACCCATCACCATCTCATCTCGGTCCGATGATCTCTACCATTTGTCCGCCCGCTCTGCAAAATAGTTTCGAAACATACGTGGCGCACATTCGCTGCACAACGACGACTATCGCAATGTAATGCTCCAACATCGCTGATAGCCATGTCGTCCTAGCGCCGACGTGGATGATCAAATACCGCCATACCAATACAATGCGCCACAAGACTTTTGATCGCCGCGGAACAACTGCCCAAACCGTACTTGCACTTGCTTGCACAGTGGTCTATAAATGACTCCGTCACATTCCCGCCGCCTGTCCATCACCTGCAGCATTCTCATCACGCCATTGCCCCGCTCCGCGTCGCTTCCTTCAGAACTGGAGATTGAACTGATCCTGCCAGTGCCTGGCGACTCATGTCACATGCTTTGGATAGAGTACTTTGGTAGCCGCTACTGGCTGGCGGGAGACAGCATATCCGGGCCTCGTTTACCGTTTACAGTTTACAGTTTACCATTAGATGACCACAAAGCAAAAAGACCCGAAGAAAAATATTGGGGCCAAGGTGAGAGCGCCAATGGAGCCGAATCTCCAATATCTCTAGTGAGCTGCGCTGCAATGCACACTTCACACCCTCTTTCCCATGACTATGCGCCGCGCCGTGCCGGACAATAGAGTGAACGCCTGCGAACCATATAGTACAGCACTTTACACACATCCATCTTGTACAGTACGCGACGCCAGAAGAAGGCCAGGGAGAAAAAAACTGCAGTAATAACGAGAAAAAACGGGAAACCGAGAAACCGAAGACTCCACACTTTGCATGCCCATCTCCTCGGTCAGACTCGCTGTGCGGGAAGCATACGGTACCTGGACACCTTGACGCGCCTTGCGCTGCTGCTCCGCCTGCAAATAGGCCCGTGCGCCCGCGAAAACCATGGGCGATCATGGCGCCGTGGCCGCCAAACTCCTCCACCTCGCATGCACGCGCGCCTGCATGTGCCCTGCGAGTCAAGCGACACTTTCAGCCCGCCCGTCAGCGCACCACGGTTGCGAGGAGCACATTCACCCCGAAATAGCTGCTTGCGTTAGCCTCGTCTGAATCTCACCAACTGCAGGCAAACCCGCGCGCGCGCGCCTCAGGAACCGGCCAAGGCACCGGATAATGCGTGGGTAAAAAGACGTTTCTGACATGTTTCCGTCCGAAAGCATGTCCTGGAAATTTCCGAACGGGGTGAGAGTTTCTTCGCCCCACGCGCCCGTCTTGCCGTTTGGGGATGTAGACGTCACGGTGCAGAACGTCGCGATATTGCATTGCGAGCGGGAATCTTAGAAAGAGAAAGACGACTTACACTGAAGCTGCCGCAGCCCACTCACGCGTAGACAGCATATTCCTGAGCTGAGGGGTCGACGTGACCATCTTTAGCTCCGCACCAACGATAAGCACGATAACGAGGAGCCGTCCGAGCAAGCTGGGGACTATCGCAAACGCCATGAGGGGTAGTACCAGGGTTAGTGGAAACCATATTGCTGACTGATCTTGGCCGGCAGCCGGAGCTGCCGTGCTGGGAGGAGCAGAAGAAGATGAGGAAGAAGGAACTTTCCGCGGAAGAGTCACTAGGTCGGCGTCTTCCTCGAGAAATTGGGATTCCTCCTCATTAATCGGGTCATGCTCATCCATCCACTCGCGATAGGCTGTGATATCTTCCGCAGACGCGGGATCGAGACTTTTGGAGAGCTTGCTAAACGAAGATAAAGCCTTGTCTGTACCGAGTCAGCGGAACACTCTTGATCGGTAGCAGCGACGATCCCCATGTTGACATGGCGTTCCGACTCGTTGCTTCCGGCTTAGCCACAACTTACTGTATTGCTCTAGCTTCTGGTAGATGCGCCCCAGGAGTTCGGTCCTCTTGAAGTGCATTTCACTTCCGTAGCGTGCGTCACCCCGCCGCGACGCAGGGTACGCGTACCCTGACGCATCTCGAGGCGACAGCTGGGCTATGCATTCGTCTAGGTGACGCAGCTCTTCTTCGAGCTCGCACGTTTCGTCTTGGAGGTGCAGCAAGACGCGGTGGTTTAGATGCTCAAACTTTCGGTACATGGGCACGAGATGTTTCCGGCCATGGGAGCTGGGCTGAGTCGATCCGCTAAGCTCGTTGGCGAGGAGTTCATATCCCACCACCGTTTGTCGGGTCTGGTTGGGCAGTGGCGCGTGCTGTTGATAGAGTGGCGGCTGCCCTGGATGTGGGGTGAAAGGTGGCGGCACGTGCTGGAGCTGGCCGTCAGGTGGCCGTATCGATAGTGGATGCGCATGCACTGCTTCCGGGGACTGATGAGGCGCATATCCTATGGCTAGCGGAGCTGGGAATGAAGGCATAGGTGCCCATGCTGGTGGGGAACTGATTGCCGCAGGCACTGGAGCCGGAGATGCACCAGAATAGCCTTGCTGGTTGTACATCGGCATCGGTGGGTAGCCGTAGGGGTGTTGCTCTGCCCCATATTGGTAGTCTCCGTACGGCTGTGGCCTTTGGAAGATGTGGCTAGCAAGTTCGCGTTCCTGCTGCTTGAGACGTCTGGCATGCGGATCACTTTGATGAGACGTCGTCGACGGAGCTCGAGGAGGGGTCGTTACTGCCGGCTGTTTGTTGGGGATCTGGTTTCCTTGATTAACTTCCTCATCGCTCTCTGACCCACTTTCACTCTCCTCTTCACTGCCCGCTTCTTGGTTGGCTTCGACGTCATCTCCAGGGCCATGCACAAAGCTACTGGCATATAACGGCTTCTTGAAAGAACGATAGTCCTGGTTGGGTTGGTGTGATGCTGTCTGGAGGGACCGCCGCGTGGAGGCTGGTGAAGTCATGGCGGAGTCAGGATGCTGTGAGTCTGCCGCCACAGATGATCGTCCATCGTCATGCTGAGTGTCACCTGACGAGGAAGACGATGACGAGGCAATAGTCGATGGGGGCATAGCCTGGAGGTCCGTAGGCGTAGGACTTCCAGGCGTGTCTTCAGATTGTAGAAACTGAAACACTCCCGCTTGGGTGGCATCCATGTTGCTGAATGTGATGCTTTGCATCGCCGTGGGTGCGGGCGCACTCTGGCTTTCTTCATGTTCTTGGTACTCGGCGACTTGGCTATAACCGCCGTACGGTCTTTGCATCACCGTCGAGTTACTGCCACCCGAAGCATCGGACTGTTGCGTCACACTCGAGACCAGAGAGGGATCAGACATGTTGGCCATATTCCCAGCATGCCGTTGCAGAGAGCTGTGTTTACCACGTGCGTGTGAGCGTTTCGCGGCGTCGTCCCCAGTATGCCTGCGGCGCAGAACCCGCGGATCGACCGGAGCACCAACGGCAGAGCTGCCTCGTCGTCTTGAGCGTGTGCTGACTTTGCTCTTGCTTTCTCTTATCTGACCGAGCCGGGGCATGTAGCCGACGTTACTGCCCTCCTCATCTAACTCTTCCTGTTTGGCCTGTGAGGTCGATCCAGTCTCGGTATGATGTGAGTCGCGTCTTAGAAGCTTCTTCAAAGTGTTGCGAGGCTGTTTAGATCTCTGCTCGCTCTCTTCATGGTCGTCGCCGCGTGGCGGTGAGGCCGAGAGTGGGGAACCCTTGGTGCCCGAACTGGTGCGTGATGGACGACGTCTAGTGTGTGGTGCGCTAGTAGCTGAACTCGTGCCTATGTCATGGAGGCCGTCGTAGTGGTATTTTGGATTGCCGGTGGGAGGACTGCGCTGTCGAGGAGGTGAACCAGCGCCCTCAAAGGCTGCTGCTGCTGTATGATCCGACTAAGTATCGGAAGTATCTACGTCAGTTTCCAAAAGCAATACGGTAGTTCAGGGCAGAGAGAGAGGCAAAGAGCGTGTTTATATTGTCTACCCACCATGCTACGTATTGTTTACAGGGTCCAGCTGTGTAAGCAGTGCGGTGGCGCTTGCGTCAATAGATCTGGTACTGGGGGGCAGGCGATGGCGCAGTGCGGGGGAGTGTAGGTGACGGGGTGTGCGGGAAAAAGATGAATATAGACAGTGCGTGACGTTTTCGTGCGATTCGCGATTCTGTGCATGCTGAAGCGATTACAAGCACACGTTGTACGACTCTAGAGGCTGAACGGCACAAGGCTCGCAAATCGTGTGGATGTCGTGGTACGCCTCAAGGCCTGCTGAATCTGTACCCTGGTGTGCGCCATAATCACGGGCAATGCGGGTATAGTTTGGAATGGAGGGAGAAGACAAAGAGAACGCATGTTGGACTGGAAGAAGCAACGACACACGAGGAATATTGCAGCAGCCACTCAGTCACCGCCTTGCGCATGCATGCGCAGTTAACGTTGGCAGAGCTGACCGGGTGTGCACCGGAAGTGCCGCGCGTGTACCCAATGACGTCCCGTTGAGCCCGTCAAGCGACGATATACCCCACTATGTGGGCCCCCCATCACCGCGTGCCCTTCCTTCCTCCACGCTTCCACAGTCTGCTAGATCTGTCGACCCGCATCGTGGTGATGCATTTGCATACCAAACTCTGTCCAGTGGTGAAGCAACTTTTCTATTGCCCCGGCGCGGTTCGTTAATCCGTTAACAAGCCCATGGTCCTCCGCTGCTCACTCACTGCCACGTCAACGAGCTACTGCAACCCCGAACCAGGATTGTCGAGGTGAGCAACGTGCAGTTCTGGTATCTGGTTCACTCCACTGCTGGCTCTCGTGTTTCGCATCTTGCTCCTTCCCCGTGCTGGGTATCCTGGCAAAGATCAGGCTTGGGATTCTAGAAGTCAGGCTTACTCCACGCGCCAAGTTTCAACTTGTCAAGGCGAGTAGATTCGGAGACCGACGAACTCATGCATGACGTCTTTGGCGTTTCGACGGTATGTCGATTTTACGACAACAAAAATAGCTATGGGTCGAGGACTTCGTCTAGTACTTTTGATGCACGTTGTGTGTGAATCGATGCGCAGCTGCTGATGGCAGTCCACGGTGGAGCGAAAGATGATCCCCAAGGACAGTAAATACCACGCCCATGTCCAACTCTTGCCAGTAGATTTTTCATGCTTGGGCCCAAACTGTCCTCTCCAACTTTCGTCAATGGAAGAGTATAGACACGACACTGAATATAGGAAGGAAACAGTGGAGCAGCTATTCCCTACCACTCACGTCTTCAACATGCCAAACATGCCTTTTTCCACACATGAACACTCGGCTCTCCTCCACGTCCATCTCGTCGAATATGCTCATCTAGATCCAGATCATATGATCGCTGGTGTTGAAACAACCCCCGCGATTTGCCTGCCTGACAGGAGCTGAACTTGCGATAAAGTTCCGTAGTAACATCATCCACCATAGTGCTATATGCAAGCATTGTAGCCAAGAACAGGGGAAACGTCAACGCCACGAAAGCGTAACGCGTATACCGTTGATCATGATCGACAAATCTTATTCTTAGAAGTTTCACTCATGCATCTATAGTATCGCCGACGGCTGAATGAGAAGTCAGTATCACTGAGAAGGTAGAGGTGGCATACGAGAGAACGACTGTGACATTCCTGTTTACTTGGCCATTCCAAATAGCACTACAGAGATGCCTCTCCTTTGCCTTTTTGAGCTCAATCAAACTACTAGATTCTGGGTATCTCATACTTCTGCATCTACATCGTCTATTTCGTCCACAAGCCTCACGACTCCTCACTCACGCTTCGGCTCACTTCCCTCACAACAAAGGCATCGGGGTCGACCGGAATTGCCTTCAAATCCACCTTGTGTGCATCTGCCCAAGCTCTTACCCTCGCTTTATTGATGACAGCATCGGCACCTCCTTTCTTCTTCTGCTCCAACACGTCCATAGCCTGCAATGTCGCAATGATGTCTTCGGGCACAATGTATGTCTTCTCGCGCAGATCTTGCACGGTAAGCGTCTTCTTGGAAGGGCAAGCCAGGATCGTCCGAGCGAGCGTTTGCGACCAGTAATGTATGTATGCGATGCGACCGAGATCCGACAGCGCTGTAGTAGTAGTAGTGTTAGCAAAGATACCATGCGCTGATACAACGTCGACCTACGTTTCTCAGGCCCACCCAGCCTCTCTTCCCGTCTACTCATCTCATAGCTCGCGCCCATGAGTATCTGCCCCAGCCCTTGTTTCTGCCACGGCGGAAACACCAGGATACATGCGAGATTGTTGTTGTCCCAGCTCATCTTCTCCTTGCTGAAGAAGCCCACGACTTGCCTTTGCGCACCGACTCCACTCGCCTCTGCATCGTCGCCGAAACTGGTATTCGGTATCTCCGGCGTGGGGTTGTGCGCGACGAGGAGGTAGTATAGGAATGTCGTAACGTCGTAGAAGACGGATTTGGTATCGAGGAAGAGCTTGGCGAAGAGCGATAGGTTCTGTGCGTAGAGCTTGTGCTTCTCGCCGTCAATCTCGTAGAGGGAGTAGTTATCTTTCGTGTAAACGTTGACGCCCGGCGGGGGTGTATTGCGCAACGGACATGCTTTCTACACCTCATCAGCTCTCCAATCCAACCCTCACACGCAGCGCGTATCCGTCCGAAAGCTTACCAGATGCCCAATAAACCCCACCAACTCTTTGCTATACTTGAAGCACCATTGGCACACATACAGCCGCTCTACGCGTCGGCCTACGAGCTCCTCGGGGTAGAAAGACGGGTACCACGGCTGTATGAGCAGCGAGCCGAAGACGACTTCGAGGACGTTGGGGCCGGACGGGGGTTTCTGCGATGGCTTCAAGGCAGGCGTGGAGGGCGTCGAGGTCATGGAGGCTACATCGGGGGCCATTGGGCTGGTGACGACGCGTCGAGGGGCCGCCTTCACATGCGTGTGGGGTTTGAAGAGCTTGGGCCGGGTTGTCGTATGGGGTTAGCGCGACGCGAAGGCACGTGGTTGGCGGAGATGCAGGTGTCGTTCACACAACTAACGTGTTGGTCTTTAGAACCCAGAGTTTCAAGGATGGCCTGTATACTGAAATACCGAGATTCGCACGGGCTGGATGGTAGTTAGTCTTTGCACCTACGACCCTCAAAGCTGGGCCAGCCTAGACTGGTCCCTCCATAGTATCTCATGTCTTGTTCAATAGTAGTGTCATCACTCCATAGATTTACTCAAAGGAGTTTAGGAGACATATCTACGTCCCTCAACCAACCGCATCAAAGCTCCATCCTACACATTACATACCACCACATGTCATATCCCCACAACACCCCCCTAAAACCGACTAACATCCCTCCCAAAAACCCAATTAACAACCCAATAAACCGGCACAAGCACCTTATTCCGCCAACTCACCGTCCTCGTCAAATACGCTCCCCGCCAAATAATCCACGCCACATAGCCCTGTAACCTGCCACCCCATTTGCCGCCGCCTTGGAACAACGCATTCCAATTACCGATGTAAGCTAGTGTCCCGAGGTCGCGGTACGTGAAGCCCTTTGAGGAAGGAGATGGTGGAGCGGAGAGGGAGCCGTCGTTGAGCCGTTTGGCGAGCCAGAAGGCTTTTTGAGACGCGACTTGGGCGGTTGCGGGGTAGGTTGTTGATTCGATTATTCCGCAGTCGCCGAGGGCGAAGACGGAGGGGTGGACTGCTTCTTGTGCTACCTCTCCTGATTGTTCTCCTGACTTTCCTGAGGAGGTAGAGGGGATGAGTTTGACGCGGAGGTGGTCGTCTGTTATGATGGATCCGGATTTAGAGTCTTTCTTTACTATCCATTTTACTTCTTTGCCTGGAGTGGTGGATTGGGGAGATGAGGTGGAAGAGGGGGAGGAGGAGCTTGGTGGGAGGTAGAGGTCTGTGGGTGCTTCGCGGACGGAGGAGAGGGCGTGGTCGACGAAGGGGTTTTGCATTAGTCCTGTGCCTGGGGTGGGGGTTAGTGTCTTTCTCGAGTGCGTCTGAATGGAGAGTGGTGATATGAGAAGGAAAGAGAAGGGACACTTACTCCATACACACATGCCCACACCAATCTCACCCTCCTCCTTCACCTTGAGCGTATACAAATGATAATCATCCACATCATCTGAGAAGCTCCTTTCCGCAGGCGCCCCCGGTCTCAACTCTTCAACATGATGGCTCGTCTTGATATCAATGCCCTTGCGCTTGAACTTCTGCATCGCATATCCCGCAAGCTTTTGATCAAACATCGGAAGCACCTTCTCCGCGACATCGTAAACAGTAATCTTGTGGTACTGAACGAGTTCCGGGTACAGTTTCTTCATATCCTCGTTGATCAGATCGTGTAGTTCCGCGCTGAATTCGATGCCAGTGGGTCCGCCGCCTACGACGGCGAAGTTGAGGAGCTGCTTCTTCATCTCGATGGAGGTGGTGGGTAGCGCGGCGCCTTCGAAGCATGCTAAGATGCGATTTCGGATCCTGCGCGCGTCGCCTACGTCTTTGAGGAAGAAGGCGTGTTCTTTTACACCCGGCGTGCCGAATGTCTGACTATAACATCCCACCGTCACAATCAACTTGTCGTACTCCACATCAAATAGCTTCCCTACTTTCGCTTCCTTCTTCTTCTCCGCCTCCCTCTCTTCCGCCGTTTCTCCAGCATGTCGATCCGTGGTCAGTGCAACACCTTGTTTCGGATCGTCAACCGCCTCTTCAATCGTAATAGTCCTGTTCTTGAAATCTACATCGTCGGCCCATCCCTGGAAGAAATCCACTTTGGTTCGCCGGCTGCGCACGGGTTCGAGCGCGGTCCGGAATTCCAAGGTACCGACTGCGGTGGAGGCAAGGAGAGGTGTGAAAGCAAAGTAGGATCGTGGCGATACGACGAGGGTTTGGAATTTGGAGGAGTCGAGACTGCGGGCGACTGTGAAGCCCGCCCAGCCGGATCCTAGGATGACTACGCGCTCGCGGTCTGGGATGGTTGTTAGTATCTGGGGTCTTTTACGGAAGGTACGCTGAGCAAGGAGAACAACGTACTGTCTCTCCTCTTATCCAATTGCTCAATCGTAATCATTCGTTTTTGTTCCAAGCTCTTCCCATACTTTGCGCTTATCAAAGCTCCTGTCCGACATAGCGATGCCGTGCGCGACCTCATGGCAGGTGAAGACACCAGTTCCCTAACACCACCCGGCAAGAGCGACATACGAGTCGGCGACAGCATTTTTCAGTCTTGACAACCCGATTGGCAATCGCAATCCTTGAATATTCAACTAAAGAAGTGTTTATCAAAACCAAAGTTTTATTTATCGACACCCACCCACTCGCCGGGTGCTTGCGGGTCGACCAACGGAAGTCGGCGTTGACGCCATGACGTATGGCTTTTGCAAGCTTGACGCGCCGAATGTTGCCGAGGAAGGTTCCCACATGTGATTGTTGTCGAGACCAGAGATTTGATTGCGCGAAGTATCAGTGACTTGCTCAACGGAACAGGATGCGACAATGTGCCGGGCGGTGTGGTGAAGTTAAGAGTAGGGTTGATGGGTGTGGTAAGGACCGACGAAAAGGGCCGTGGAATCGCGTGAGTCCTGTTATGCGCCCGACATAGTCATGGCTGGCATCACCAGAGAGCAGTCCAACCCCTTTCGTTCTTGAACATTTAGCTACATTACTTGAAGTTGATTCGGAGGCCAAGCCGCTGGTCGCTGCTTCCTAGTTGGAGGCTGCTCGGACGCGTTCGCGGCCCCACCAGAATCTAGCGCGAAAGAGCGCGTTACTATCACCATCACTTGACCCTGCCACCCTGCCACTTCTTTGCTCGTAAGACGCTTCCGTAGCATTCACGGCTTTCGCGTTACTCAATTGCGGTCGATCCGATGTTCAGAAAATCCCTACTGATGTCAGCATGTGCTTCTCGCAGACACCTACCTGGACGAGGCCTAGATCCACTACCTTGGCCACACCTGCATACAGAGGATTTCGAAGCAACTATCGTCCGGAGCTGACACAGCAGTGACTTCGGACTTAATGTCTTTAGGTCGAGTATCACTAATATGTGGCGCAGTAGCTGTAGGATCCATAGGCAGCTGAGAGTGTGGGGGCGGAGGCTGAGCAGGATTCATGCATGGTTGATATTACGAATACCCCGCCTGTCCTTCGTCTCACAGCGATATTGCTTGTTCACCTTCTGCCGCCGCCTCGCCTTTACTTGTTCATTCACCTCCTTGGGCAGATACCGCAACTGCCCATACCGTCCGAACATGCGCCTCACGTCCAGTATAGCCGAGCACTACAGTTAGAGCCACTGTTCATGCAGTCGCCACTCCATGGAGCAGCAAGGCTACGAAGAAGACCTCTTACGAAGATGGTTCCAACAAGACGCGGAAGGGCCCGCTAAGCACCTCACAGAGACCGACATATGCGACATCGCGGAGGTCTTGACGCGCAGCTCGAAAGATGCGTGGAGTCGCATTCCAAGGATCTACAGTATCCTGAGAAAGATTGGACAGCTGGACGCAATCGACGCCTTCATTGACGATGGATTCACAGACGTGTCTTTCCCCTTCTCGGGGACCACCTTACCGGAAGCACTACGCGATCACTCCGCACGACTCAACTTCCTCGAGCTGCAGCATCTCGTCTACGATACCGAAGCGCTAGACCTTGAACGGCACGCACGCCACGGCCACTTCAGCGACCCGAAAGACGTGCCGTTGAAGAAGGTCGGTGAACTAGGGAAAGGTGGTTTTGGATACGTTGATCGGGTCGTCAGCACCATTAGCCATAAGGAATATGCGCGGAAGCTTATATCGAGAGGGAGAACTTTCCGGAAGGTAGGTTCTCATACACAGGATGATGGCTCTCAGGCTGACGAAGTATCTTCCCAATAGGATAAGCAGGTCCTGCGTGCTTTCACCAAGGAGTTGTCGAATCTCAAGGGTCTGTCGCATAGGCATCTTGTCAAACTCGCTGGCAGCTACACCGATAGGAAGTTCGTCGCCATCATCATGCTTCCTGTTGCAGACAAGAACCTCCAGACGTTCTTGGAGAACACCGATCTCGACGACACATCTCGGTCTTTCCTGAGGCCCTTTTTCGGCTGCCTTACATCGGCGCTTATGTATCTGCACGACAATCGCATACGCCACAAGGATATCAAACCTTCAAATGTCCTCATCAAACATGACCAGGTCTACTTGACTGACTTCGGCACTTCCCTGGATTGGTCTGGATGTGATAACAGTACTACGGTAACCGCTCCACCAACAACGCCTCGCTATTGTGCACCAGAGGTGATGGCTTTTGCGGCACGTAATACATCATCCGATATTTGGTCCCTCGGTTGCGTGTTCTTGGAGATGTGGACGGTTCTAAAGCGTTTCACCCTTGACGGGTTGAAGGCACATATGTCGGAGAACGGAACTCAAGTCAAAGAGTATCACCACAACCTTGAGGCGATTGCCAGTTGGATTCAGATGCTCGAAAATGCAACAGGACCGTTATGTGATTTGGCGCCATCGAAATGGGTTCAAAATATGCTCCAGCACGAGCCGAGATCTCGGTGGAACTGCCACGTCCTTGCAAACCATATCCATGAAGCGAGTATAGACCCTTCGTCAGAGTATGCCTTCAAAGGCTTGTGCTGTCTTGAGCCGGACGACGACACTACCGATGAGACAGCATCCTCCGATGGGCATATCGAAGCTGAGTCCCTCACACATTCTCTACCCACTCTCGAACAAAGAGACTCAGGGCAGATCGTGGAATCCGCGGCAAGCCATGAATCCCAGATAGAGAGCTTAGTGGATAATGAATCCGCCAGTCCTGCCGACCCATCGTTGCTAGCCCACTACAATGCGCCAGTTCCCCGGATATTGGTCAACGACCTCTCTGTTCCTCCTGGGGCGTCTGTCGAAATTGAGAGCGACTCTTTAGCACGGGAGCTATATGACTTTTCGGCGCCAGCAAAAGCTACGGATGATTTCGAAAAAGCTTACCCTGGACACAACGATATCAAGTATTCCGCCCCGGTCACCGAATTCAGTGGCTCAGACGATGAAACTCTCGAGGGGGAAATGACGGACATAGTATCACCACTTGCTACTCCGATAGATGAGATCTTGAGTCTTTTCAAGTTCTCATGCAGACTCTGCTCTTCGTGCTTGAAGGTGGCAGAAGATACTGTTCGACTCCCGTGCCATCATTGGATCCACAATAGCTGTCGTGGCCAAGGCTATAGATTGACGGATGCCACCTGTTTATATTGCAACAAGGCAAACACAAAACCACCCAGCCAAGCTAATCGCCATTTTCGCGAATTCAACGACTGGGCTCGGAAACACAATGAAGCTCACGACAGGCTGAGATCTGCCGAGAAGGAGAAGGCCGTTGATGAGATCTTCGAAGGATTCAAATCTCCTACTTTGGCAGCGCCAATAGCTTCTGACCCCACAGTAACTGCGCATAAGACAGATGGAATTGAGGCGCTAGCAACAGCTTATGATATAGTTTCAGGGCTAACAACAGAATTTCGTAAGACAACTACGAGGCCAACAACAGAAGTTCGTAGGACAACCACGAGGCCAACAACAGAAGTTCGCAGGACAGCCTCAAGGCCACCAACGGAAGTTCGCAAGACACGCTCAAGGCCAACAACAGAAGGTCGCAAGGCAATCCTGAGGCCAACAACAGAAGTTCGTAAGACAGTTCCGAGGCCAGAAACATTGTCCCCTGTACATTCGTCGCAAAGCGTCACCCATTCAGCGGACTCTGGTACTGAGAAACCACGAACGCGAAAAAAACGTACTGTGCGACCGATCTCAGCCTCAGATCCAGACCTGACGTCGCAAGAGCATGGATTGCCTAAGGCAACAGGATCCAAGAAGCCTGAGCCTAGAAGTGAGGGTACTGACAACAAAGCAACGTCTAAGAGTGGCCGCTCAAAATTCCCTACAATGCACGAGCTCTTCGGTGCATATAGACCTAAAAAGAGAACCGAGTCACAAAACAAAGCACCTCCAATCAAACGCGATGCATCCAGACAGTGGACCAAACGCGATGCAGCCAGACAGTGGGCCAAACGCCAATATACTCAAGTTGACAGTGAATCATCGGGTGATGAGGCGGCACCCTACTACTTGGCGTCCAGGGCTCGCACTGAGGACGATATTCGCCGCAAGGCTGAAGATCGCCGGGCCTATGAAGACAACCGATACGCTGGCGCAACACAACCACCAGAGCCCGTCAGACGCAGTGAAGCGAGAAGGCGGCCGGTGGCATTAACCGACGAAGACCCTCCTCTGCCAAGGCCAAAGTCAGCAGAACCACCCGCGACCAAAACTCCAGCTGTGAATCGGTCGTCATATCTAGCTCATCGCACTGTTGAGCGTGTACCTGGCAGCGAGCGTGAATACGAATCATACTCATCCGGCGACAACGAAAGAGGGAGAGCACCATCGACCTATTATCGCCGTTATGGGCCTGAAGACGTTCGATGGGCCCCGAGAAGTACTAGTGCCGATGATAGGGTTGACTCAGAGCCTAAAGTTTATTCACGTCGGTATGGACCAGAAGACGTTAGGTGGGCCCCGAGAGCTAGTGATGGCGGTGGCCGCAAAGAGTTTGTTTCAAAGCCTACTTTGGGGCGGACGGCTACATATGTGTACTAGTGTTGGTATTACTTCGTTTGTTTTTATCTTGCATCTTATTCAACACGCTCTCTTGGCCAGCATGGATGCATAACAAATATCGCGACAATATAGCGATGCAACTTTGACTCGTTTCGTGCGCAGGTGTAACTGTGCAATCAATCCACTTTTAGGCCTGCGTATTCCTCAACAGCCCCTAGGGTGCTAATCATGCAGGCACCAGCTGTTGCTGTAGTCGGTAATAGTCACTGATATTTCGATATTTTTAAGTCCCACACCGTGGCTTTCTTTGTTAATAGTGAGATGATGCAAACGTCTCTAGTGTATGAAACAGCATACATGCACTCACGAACAGAACTGAAGTATTGCGACATGCGATGCGAGTATTGTATGAACTTGCGTCATTGATCGTCTAACGATACCATCTATATCTACCCCAGACCAAATGCCTCTAAAACTCCGCCCATCCCACAATCCTACAAAAGCGTATCGCCAAGCGCACACCTCACAATCGAAACACCAGCGCGAACCGTATCACCAGCCCCCTCAGCATCAAGACTGGGGTTAACCTCCACAAGATCCAGCGCAATGAGCTGACCAGTCTCAGCAACGCACTCAGCGATAAAGTCGCCCTCGCGGAGTGTCAGACCACCACGTACGGGTGTACCCGTACTGGGCGCCCACTGGGGATCCAGAGCATCGACGTCGAAGGAGAGATGGATGGGCGTGTCGCTTCCGATCCAACCCAATGCCATGTCCATGACTTTGCCGATACCATGTCTATCGTGCTGTTAGCAACCATTTTCAAAGCCCCAAAAGCGGCCAACATACCTGTCAATCTCATGCATACTATACGCCTTAATCCCGTATTCCTTCAGGATCTTCTTCTCCCCCTTATCAATATCCCTCAACCCAATATACACCAACTTCTTCGGACTAATCCGATGCTCCTCCTTCAACCACCCAAACACATCCTCCGTCAACTCCTCCTTCTTGTCCACAAGATCCGCCAAAAAGGCAACCGGCATACCATGAATATTGCCGCTCTCGCTCGACTCAGGCGTATTAATATCCGCATGCGCATCCACCCAGATAACCGCAATCTCCTTCCCCAGCCTCTCCCTTACCGCCTTCGCAGTCCCAGACACGGTGCCGATGGCGATGGAGTGGTCGCCGCCGAGGGTAAGCACGAGTTTACCTGTTTTGGCGTGGGCGTAGACTTGGTCCGAGACTTGCTTTGTTACGGCCGACACGAATCGTGGTTGCTTCATTTTGCGGACTTCGGGGTCGGAGGCGGGGCGGAGCGAGGAGTAGTTGTGGACTTGGTTGTCGTAGGTGACGTTGAAGTCGAGGTCTTGTTCTAACTGTTTGATGAGGCCGTTTTCGATGAGGGCCATGGGGGCGGCGTCGACGCCGGCTTTGGGCTGGGATAAGATTGTCAATCTTGGAATTTTTTGGGGAGAGAATGGGTGGTGGGTGGATGGATGGGCTTACCTGGCCGCCGCTGAAGCCGACTGCGACGATGCCTAGGTCATGCTTGTTCGGCAGGAACTTGGGCTGTAGTGTGGGTGCGGAAGTCATTTTGCTGGGGGTGAGGTTAGTCATGTGATTTGTTGTGTGTTGTGGGCAGAGTTGTGGGAAAGATGGGATTGTACGTGGGTTGGGTTGTCGCGGAAAGTGCGACTTCTAGATAACAAACCACCACGTCGCAAACCACGTCATCAAAAGCAATTGCAGTCGTCTCTTACCTTTTGCTGTGAATTCGTATACCAATAACAAAATGTCTTCCAATCTATCATGCAAAAAAGTGCTAATACCGCAATGCGTACAACAACACTCTATCCCAACTCAACTCAACTCTGTCAAGAAGTCGAAGAAATGCGAAATATGCAGAAACCAACCCAAAAACGAGGGCGGGCAGCCTTTTATGCATTTTATCTGCGCCGGATACGCTTACAATCTCTTACCTAATTCCGTGTTGCTGAATTTTCCCTCCATCGTGTGCACCTGTACTTAGAGGAAGTGTCTGATGAGGCTCTCGTCAAATTTATCACTTAGGGGAAGTAGTCTTTATCTTAGGACCGGTACCGTAACAATGCCCCCACTACCGGGCCCCGGTTGCGCGCCAGCACGCTTTAGGGAGGTGGCAGGGCGTGCGTGGTGTCAACGTGGCTTTTGCGCATGCTGTGGAACAGAGGAGATGTGCATCTATCTGTGAGGACTGCTGTGTAGAGGCTCGCCTTTGCTGGTAGGATGGCTCGGAGGTGCACTGGAAAAGCGATTGGTTGGGCAGGAAGGGGTCTAATCCCGGCGTGGAATGGGCGGCTGCGATCGGCTTTACCGGTTCAGCCGCATGCTGAGGTCCGCACGCGAAGCCAGCTGACCTTTCCAACGCACCGTTCATCGCAGTCACATGCACTCAACATCCGTGTTCAACGCCAACGCCGCTAATGTCCGGTCCCGCAATCCGTTTCGTGGCTTCAAAGTCCGCGAAGAGCTGCTCAGGAACTGTTCAATTGCTGTGTCATGTCAAGCCTGGGGTTAGTGCGCAACGCGAAGGCATCGCAGCGGTCTCTGATGAGCGCATTGAGATATGCGTTGCCGCACAGCCGAAAGACGGAGAGGCGAACAGGGCGGTGAGGGAAGTCATTGCTGGTGCGCTTCGAGTTGCGAAGTCTGATGTTGAGGTGATCAAAGGCATGAAGAGTAGGGATAAGACGGTAGTTGTGCAGACAAGCCTGACAGGGACAGCTGAGGAGGAAGTCAATCGCATCAGAGCAGTATTGGAAGGCAGAGGATGAAGTTTCAAAATCGTGTCAAGGCATTACTATTATATTACTTTTGTGCCCGGGTCATTAAGGAGCGTCATATGTACAGCATCGATATCTCCATCTACCACTTCATGTTCATTATCCAATAGACATTAAAGATCCGCACTATCACCATTTCCAGGTGCTAGAGCGAGATCTAGTATTGCCAGGCACCAGCATCTTCGGTCGCAACTAGAGAAATCGTTAGCACAAGATTCAAAACATGAGAAGAAGCAGAAAACTTACCAGCCAGAGCGGTGAAGCCAAGGCAGTCATCGCCAAATTCACCGTCCTCAACGGCACCAAAGACCTGGTATCCCTCACCCTCGCCAGCCGGGCAGGCAACGAAGCCAGTCTCGTAGTCGAGGTATCCGTAGACGTTGCCGTTGGCAGGCGCAGTGCGGCTGAAACCATCAACATCCGAGCCCTCGGGCTTGGAGACGGAGTGGGCGGTGGTGTATTGGAGAGCACCGCCGGGCGCAACGTAGACCTCCTGGCCACCGGGGACGACAACACCGAGGGAGAGAGTTCCCTGGCCGCCAGCCAGTACAGTAGTGTTACCGGGAGGGCAGGAGCCGGCGGGCAGGTTGGAAGGGCAGTAGGACGAGGGAGGGCCGCCGCCGAGGTAGAACTTTCCGCCGCGTGCGGTCAGGGACTGGAGGTGGATGGGCGAGGCGCTGCGGGAGGAGATGACGCCGAAGTAGCCGGTGGGCGCGGCGTCGGCAGGAGCGGTCGACGACGAGGCAGGTGCGCTGCCGGTGACGGTCGCGGTGTGCGAGGGCTTGGGGCAGTCGGAGGAGATGGCAGTCGCCATGGCGCTGGCGATGAGCGTGGTGATAGCGACGGTGTACTTCATCTTGGCGAGTTTGTGTGTTGAGGTGTGGAAGAACTTCGAAAGCGAGTGTTGTAAAGGGAGTTATAAACTAGTCACTGCTGTGAATTGCTTTTGAAAGTTTGCTGAGGATGATGACCCTTTGTGCAGCGCCGTTCGCGGAACCCTTTATAGTAATGGCCAACAAACGGACACGGTGCAGGGTGTGAGGGGTTTGTTCTGTTCTACCGTCTTCCAACCTACAAAACGCGACTAAACAAAGTAACATTGACCCTCCCACCTATTTCCCCACCGTCATTCCTCGTATCCATGCAGACGCAGCGCTGCACTGTCCCTGCAGGCTTGAACCATGCCCGTAGCAGCAATGTCCCGGCCGTTTAAGCTCACCCTAGGCATGCTTCAGGCACTGATCAGCCCGTCAATATCGCTGGAAACATGACGAAAACGGGTGAGCTAGCCTGCGCGTTGCATCCTCGCATTGAAGCTTCCGACACGCAGACGTCATATCGTGTCCCTGACGTACCGTACCGTGTATGCATCTTGTCGACAAGCTGATCACCTCGTGTTTCAATGTCACCAGACTGACGTTGGGCAGTTGGCTGGTTGTGTGACCTAATACGGCGGTCCCGGTCGCATCGGGCGAGAGTTTTCCCACCACACGATAACGGCATCATACGGCGGTATGTATGCGAAAGTGCCGGTGGATGCGGTGGCATTGAATCTTTCCGCATCCCGCATCTCGGTATCGCTAGCCGTGATTATTTGGATTTGAACATCAACCTTTCCAAAACCACCTCGATAGCTCCTCTCCACCTCACAATTCCCATTACACAACAAATTCCCACATCGGGGGTTATCCGTATGGCGCCATCTCCCCCAGCCTCCGTGCCACGAGGAAATGTTACCACGGTACCTGTCTCGTTGATGTCGTACGAGCTGTACACGGTCGAGCAGAAAAAACGAGGCTGGCAGAAGGACACGATCCCCGCTGGTGCCACAGCCGCTACCTTAGTGCTCCTACCCACCCATCGCCACATCCGGAAATAGAAACCCACCAAACCTCGTATTTGCAACCAACGCTACCCGTGAAAGTAGCAGGCGACGTAGCAGATACGAACCGGTTATATGGAGATCGTGAGAGGAAGGGGAACAGTGCGGAAGGTGGTAAGCGGGCGGAAGGCGTCGGCACCTTTTTGTTGCGATAAGACAAAATCATCTCATGAAGTTTTTCTGCTTACGCCGGAGAATTGTCCGTCGAAAGTTCTATTATTAACGACAAAGCGCGGTACTGGAGATGTCTGTTTCTCCGACACAGCAGACAGCAGACAGCAGACAGCAGCATGTTCCTCATGGCAAGCACGCGAGTACCGTTCTGTCAAGTTCATGTTCGCGCATGAAAGACCGGGCCGTCCCCTGTCGCATACTATGGAGATACTGCTGCTTTCGGCCGATGGAAAAAACAAACCACGGTACGCGAAATATCTAGCCATGTACCTCACATGCGATAGTCGCATACACGCATGCGTTCGATAAATTCGATAATCGCGATTGCTCTAAACGCGTTTGGTAGGGAGGATTCATGCACGGACTATTCAATTCCGCTTTTGGAGAGGGTGGAGAGGGTAGAGCGGTGTAAACGGCCGTCGATGTGGGGAATTGAGAAAGATCGTGAGGGTGCTGGAGGGTTCTTTGCGAAATACCGAGGTTTGGAGGTGATGGACACTTAAGCGCTCCAGGGCTGTTGCGATCACTTTGCTCAACAAGACACAACTTCGCAACGAGTGCAAGAGTTTGGATGACACCAAATCGACAGTGATAACAGTACTTCGTCTCAGATGTATTCAAACCATGGGTTTCTCACACCCATACAAACAGTTACTGCGATCGCCCCGCCCACCAAGGTACAGTTCCATAGCCAGCACGACCAAACCACTTCACCGTCTATTCTTTTGTAAAGACGACCACATCAAAGCCGACCCATCTAGCGACCTCGTCCTCGACCATGGAAGCTAGTGTTTAAGCAAGTACAAGCATCCTCTGGTGGTCCAAGTCCGGTATAGCCTTCTACTAGTATGAGCGAGGATCGTAGAAACAGACCTGACCAGGTGTTCAAAACTAGATCCAAGGTACATGACCACAGCTGCTGCGATCTAATTATCACAGCGAGAACACAAAGCCTGTGAAGATGACGAGGATAACTGCTATGCGCGCAATCGTAATGGCTAGAGGACTTCCACCTCCTGCCCTCCGCCTGCCAAGCCCAATGGCACCAGAGAAGGTCAGACAAGAATGTACTAAACCCGCTTGCTCCCCCTCGCGATATACGCGTACGTTTACGTGTATGTATACGAAACAATACAGCTGAAGTAGCAAGCACATCCGAATATCTAGGTACACTAGCAGCGGCGGACTACAAAATCCAGGTAAGCCTTCCATCTTCTCCAGTACCAATACAACATACCAAAGCTAGCGTCTCATCTACCAGAATACAAGTCCAACGACCAATACAACATACAACGACTTACGCGGCAGTCCAAGCCAAAGCCGCTGACGTGTTGCCCATTGCGACGCTTCTTTCCCGTGGTATCAAATCGAACATTCCCTACGCTGACCCCAGAAGCTATTACAATGATTCTGCCGAAGAAGCTATTACATACATCCGATCGAAGAAGCAGCTCAAAAAACGCGCGCTCGTCAAATTACGCAACAGCCTTCGTACATCCCCCATCTTACATCCCCCCTTCGTACAACCATACACTCCCAGATCCACATCCCCCGTGCCGGGTTCAGTGATGGTCTACTTGGTCTTTGGCGCAGTCCCCTCGGTACCAACTCATACATCCCCTGCGCCTACCCCGCCCGCCCTCATTAGCAGCGCCGAACTCAGAGATTAGCGGAAGGCTTCTACTTCTTCCTTCCTGCTTTCGTCTAGGGTGGAGATATCTTGAGGACGATGAGCATAACTGGTAGGCGCGTAATGGGAAGGATTAGGGGACTTTCAATGGGTGTGAAGACTATGAGGATAATGAATACAACTGGTATCTGTGCAATAGTAAGAATGAGATAACTTCCACCACCTCCCCACCACCTCCCCTCCGCCTCCCCCACCCACCCTGGTACTACTACTACCACTGCGTCTATTCCAGCCCATCCCCCATCCCCACCCCCCTCCCAAACCCTCTCAAACCTCACATCCACAAACACAACTTCCCACTCGCCGTCCCCGCAGCCACCCAATCCACACTCGGATGAAACTTGGCCACCGCCGGCACAGCCGTAATGCCTTCGCCCCCTAGCTGCGCCAACTGCTGGCCTTTTGCGGTGTAGATATCGACGAAGCGGTTCATGTTGCCGATGCAGAAGCGTTGGACGTTGTCTTGGGGGTGTTGTTGCCATTGTGCTCGGAGACTAGGGGTTGTTAGTATGTATGTGTGGAGGGGGTGGGGAGGGGGAAGGAATATAGGGAATGAGGAATAGACAAAACTAACATAGTAACCCATCTCCCCGTCTGATTATTATGCGGCACCACAGCCGTCGGCCCCATCTCCTCCTCCTCCAACACCTTACCCAAATCCCACTCCGCACAATTCCCAAAATCATATATCTTAATCGTATCATCATAACTCGCCGTCGCTACCTGCCCCGCACTATTCCACGCCGCATGCGACACGCTCAATTTACTCGTGTGCTCGCCCACCAGCGCCGGAGCCCTATCCTCTCCTTTCCCACTCATCTTCCGCAAATCCCAGATCTTGAGTGTGCGGTCGAGGGATGCGGTGGCGACGAGATGGGGGTGTAAGGGGTGTAAGGTGAAGCCTCCGATTTTCTTGTCTGAGAGCTGGAAGATTTGTAGGCCGGAGGCTGCCTCGCTGGGGGTGCGCATGTCGTAGATGCCGAATTGGCCGTCGAGTGTGGAGAAATACAGGGTGTGAGGATCGTCTTTGGAGATTTCGAGACCGGATAGGGGAGCTTCTTCGTCTTTGTCGCTTGGGGCGTAGACTTCGACTGCAACGCCCTTTGCTAGATCGAGTTTCCTGACCGAGGAGTCGTAGGAGGCGGTGTAGAGGGCGTTTGCGTCGTGAGGGCTGAACTGGAAGGTGTGGATAGTGCGTGTGTGCGGTTTGAGCGTCGTGATAGTTGGTCCTTCCCTATCCGCGTCTTCGTCGTCTTCGACTTTGACTTCTGCCACTTTCTGCGATGCATCACAGATTCCCAGGTTCCCTAGCTTATCACCGGCAAACACCAATGGCTTGTCGGTTGTGGGGTGGAGGCCCATGGAGTATATGCGCTCGGGTGTGATCTTGATCTCATTCGGCTCGAAATCTTCCCAGAGCGTTAGGCCGCTCATGCGCTCTCGGAGTGCTCTCAATTCCTTGTCGGTGGTCTCCTTCACATCGTTGTAGTCAAATGTGCGCGCGTACGGATCCGCGGGACCAACAGAGAGGAAGTTCCCGCTCCGGTTCCAGTCCTTGCCTGCTACGACTATGTCACTGAAGTTGAAGGCATCACTAACGCGTTGTCGCTTTGCGCGATCAGCTGCTTGTATCGCGACGTATTCATCCTCTGCTTTGCGCTTTGCGACTTCGCTGTCTGCCACAATGCCCTTTAAACGTGATGAAGTTCTACGTGGCGCTTCTTCTTCTTGCTTGATCTTCTTGGGCGCGGGCTTCTTCGCTTTTGGTCGCGATGGCACAGATGTCTTCGCCTTGCCTGTGGGACCTAGACCGGCTTCTGCAGCTTCCATCTCGAGGTTGCGCAAGAGTGCCTGCGTCTTTGCAATGTTCTCCTGCCGTTTCCGCTCATACTCGCTGACCTCGACATTTTTGCCGCGCGCCATGTTGGAAAGCAAGTCCAATCCCTAACTGTATACGGAGAGGGGTCTCGAATCGGGGTCGTGGCGGGGACGTGTAGGTTGCGATGCGCGTAGGGTCGTGGTGGGTTGGAGATCGCGTTTCGATTCGTCTAGATGTCGCCTCTGAGATTTGCGGGGTATCCGATGGGTTCCTGAAGATCGGATGGCAATTGTCTGCTGGATGCCAGGGGAATTGTGGACTGGAGATGCTGGATCGCAGAAGTGTTGCCACTAGCGCAGACGCGTTCGACGCGTCGGTCACGTGGCGACGTGATTGACAAGATCCGGACCTGCGATCGTATGCGGATCTTCAGCCTCCTGCAGGATTTGGAATGGTGTGTAAGGGCCACGTGGTAAGATTGTTTCGCCTTCAAGATCGATATGCAGACGTTGAAATCGATTGTCAAGTTCAACGTCGAAATTGATCGACAGCTCTACGACGTCACAGGGTTAGTGTGAGATCTGATCGATGTCGGTCTTGGCAGATTTGCGGAGAAGGCAGCAAATGTCCGCATCGGCTGATCTCTACATCTTCAATTGCATCCACCATGCCACCATCACGACTAGCCAGCTCGCTACTCGGGAGTGTCCGAGCAGCCTCAATTCGCCCGGCAGCCGCTTCGCGACAACGATGCCTGTACCATTCGTATGATTACGCGCAGCCGCCGCCATTTCCTCCCGCCGAGTCTGCCATACTCTCCTCCGCATACGCACACGTACCCAGCCATGGGTTTACCATGGATGCACTGAAGCTTGGTGCTCGCGACGCCGGTTATCTTGATGTCTCTACGAATCTGCTTCCGCGGGGTGTCTTCGATTTGATCAATTACCATCTTGTCACGCAGCGCTTGGCGCTACAGAACAATGTTCAATTCCCAGACCAGGGAGAGCAAGGGAAGAAGATGGGCGTTGGCGCAAAAGTCCGGACGTTGACATTGGCGCGGTTGCGGGCGAATGAACCCGTCATACATCGATGGCAGGAGGTAGGACAGTGCATACACAACAGCAAAGGTCAGCGTGCTGATGGGTGATAAGGCACTCGCGATCATGGCCCAGCCCACGTACGTCCCGGCATCTATCGCCGAACTCGCGAGACTCGCAGACGAGATATGGTTTCTGTCGGGAGACCAGAGTGTCGACAGCAGCTGGTACACCAAGCGCGCAACGCTCTCAGCCATCTACTCTTCGACCGAGTTATACATGACACAGGACAAGTCGGCCAACTTTGTAGAGACGGAGCAGTTTCTGGATAACAGACTACAAGACCTGATGAAGGTTGGCGGCTTCATGGGCGGACTGGGCGAGTGGCTCAACTATACGGGCCATTCTGCCGTCAACGTGCTGAGGAGTAAGGGTGCGCGCATCTGAGTTCGTCTGTCCATCGGCGGATGTTGACTGTTTCATGGCACGTTAAGCCGAGGCCATGATGTATTCTGTGTTTCTACTTTTTCCGCTACACTAGCGAAGACGTCACGGCACATGCGATCTCGATGAGATGTTGAATGTGACATTTCCAGTATGAAACCCTTCAGGTTTTTGAGTGTCCAAACACCATCGTACGATTTAGACGAGCCTAATTCCAGCATCGCCGATGGTGTTGTGCATCCTAACAAGTTACGAAACAATATTGGTTGCGACTCGGTGATTAGACCGGGGCGACCTCCCGGCGCGCTCTGCCCTGCATGGTTGTAACGAGTAATCTGCGATCCGAGCTCAATCGGTGATCTGAAGTTGAAAGTGGCATCACCCCACCGTGAGAGTGAAAAATGTTGGAGATGGTCAGCGGTCGTCCCAGGCCAAAGCCCCTGAGGATCCAGGCGTAATAAGACCCTTTTCGTATGCTTGTCGGAGGGAGTCAGCTGCATGCCTGCCGTGAGATGCATTAACGAGTGTTCCAGCTGGACCCTTTATTGCGATGGCCCTCTCGATTGCGATGCTGGCAGCGATGAGGGCGGCACAGTGGGAGTCAGTCGCCCGCCAATCATGATGGCAGGGTGTCTGAGCCGAACAACCAAGGACAGATCAGGGTCCAGGAAATCGATTGCGCTTCCCAGCCGTTGCCAGCACCGTGCAAGAGTGACCTCATCTAGGGAGGGGACACGGGGAGTGTGCGTCAGGAGAGGGCCGGCTAGCATTCGCAATCTCGATGGATGCTGTGGCCGTGTGTGAGAGCGCGTGTGGCTGGTGAGGCTCTAGCGGCAGCGTGTCAACGGTTCGTGCCGCCACGGTTCTGCTGTGATGGGAAGCCGTGGTGTGAAGAGGGTCTGGACCATCTCTTATGCCGTGCAGCACTGGCAGCAACTGTCAGACGCGGATCTAGACGGTGGCAAGTGTAGATATGTGCGGGCGGTTGCATGTTGTTCGCAGTGCGGCAGTGCTGGCTAGGAGGTTGTGTTCTCCGGAGAAGCATAGGAGAGGACGGCCATCACAGATATGGAGAGCCATCGAGACGGCAGGGTCAACGGGCGGAACAGAAGGGCGATGGTCTCCCTCCTGGGCGATGGTGGGCTGGAGATCAAGGCCCATCGTCGATTGCCGGTAGTTCTTGCGCTAGGCCCGAACGCCACACTTCGTCTTCGCGGCCAGGTACCCTCGATCTCCAGCTGCAGTCTTGGCAAGTTGGAAATCGAGAGCATCGACATGCTTACCCACATCAAGATCGATGCCCATCATGGCTCACCTGCTCAAACCAGCGCCGAGAGAGCCCACAACTCTCTTCAGCCATCTTTGCACGCTGAAACTGCCCTCCCACTGCCCCGACGACCAAGCTACCAGCACTCTGCCATACGAACCACCGCCGCGGAAGCGTCTGATCTTTTCGAGCCTGGGCACAACAGCCTCCCGGTCTACAATATACGCACACCTTGGACATTTGAAAGCTAGCTCGACATTCACCATCCTATCCACATGGGGAGCATCCTGCCTGTCTAGCCGCCAACTCTCCACCCGCCCTCATGAACGACCGCCCGGGAACCATTCCCATGGCTGCGCGCTCCCACCCACGCCGCCCGCCAGCCCACCGATCCGTCTCTCTCCGCCACAGTCCACCACCCAAGCCCCAGCCTTCAAGACGCGAGCCCAAGAAGGCACCGACTGCTGAGACGTCGCCCACCCTCGCCAGCGACAAGGCCAATCCGCCCTCGAGCGTATCTCCCCAGCTCCTCTCCAACAAGACCAGCTCCGGTGAGAGCAGCGACGCCGGCCAATGGTTTGAGAAGACCAACAACACGGCCAGCCAGGGAAAGTCGTCGTTCGTCGACAGTGAGTGTCTCCGAAAGTACAGTAGAGGAGAGAGTGTGACTGACCATTAAGATGAACCGCCCTTCTTTCTCCGCAACTCGTCCTCATCCGAGACGCCGCCAGACAACTCCAACTCCACCCAGCCACATGCCACCATGCCATACCGCCCCCTCGGCCAGATTGGCACAGACGGCAGCAGCACTGAAGACTTCCGCAGCGTCATTGACGACTTGACCGTCGCCAACAAGAAGCTCAAGCAGCGGCTGCGGAAGTACGAGAAGCTCTACGATGCCCACCTGCAAGAAGAGAAGCTGTTCGAGGTGAGGTTCCATGGCCTGCCCGATCACAAGAAGAAGGAGCTCGAGGAGACTCTGCGCAAGTTTGCATCAGATCTCGACGAAGGCACCGCCAACGACTACGCCGACATCTCAGCCTACACCCCGGCACTCCAAACCCACAACACCGCATCCTCCACATCGCGCTTCGCCGAGTCGGGCTACGCTTCCCTCTCTGCATCCGGCCCCAACTCATCAGGCCAGTCCAACCAGGACAACGACCGCCGCAAGATGACCAAATCCGCCTACAGCCGCCAGCAGCAAAACATCCAGTCGTACCTCCACGATATCCCCATGGGCCTGCTACCCAACAACAAGACCGCCCCCATGACCGACATGTCCAAGAAGAAGATGGTCGTGCGCCGCTTGGAGCAGATCTTTGCTGGCAAGCGCTCTACGCCCGGGTCCCACCCACACCCAATGCAGCAACAGGAGGTAGCTCAGTCGGCAGCTACAGCCGATCGTGTCCAACGAGAAGCGACGGGACAAAATCAGAAGCCCGAGGGCCAGCGTGAAGCTCGCATCAAGAACGACCGCGGTGCCAATGCTGGTCAAGAGAGCCATACAGACCAGGACGAAGTCCTACAGGGCTTCCGCCCCAGCCTGCATATCGAGGAACAGGACTTCGCCGGTTCAGGCCTATCTCCTGACCAACGACCAACACGGCCGCTAGACCTGGACCCGTACCGTGCACAGGTGCCTACAGAGAACATGGATTACATCCGCCATCTTGGCTTCACCCCACCAGACATGGACTCCGGAGAAGCACCCCTCGGCCACGGCTGGATATACCTCAACCTGCTCATCAACATGGCCCAACTACACACGCTCAACGTCACGCCCGAGTTTGTCAAGGACGCCTTACACGAGTACAGCAATCATCTCGAAATCTCTCGCGATGGTCGCAAAATCCGATGGAAGGGCGGCCTCGACATCACCAAGCACAGCGGCGACAGCTCGTCGGAGCATTGGAGTGGTGCTTCACCGAATGAGTCCGGCTCCCAGTCGCCTTTCAAGGGTATGAAGACTGGCAACAGCGGTGCCAGCAGCGACATGATGGATGAAGCCACGATTGCCAGAAGGCAAGCTCGTGCCCAGCGTGAGAAGGAGCAAAACAAGTTTGCGTACAAACCCATGTTCTTCCACAAGGATGAGTCGGAGAACGAAGACGAGTTTTACGCCTTCGACGCCGAATCCTCAGCCAACTACTCTTACCAACCACAGCCCACGGGCAACTCCTCGGGTTTCAGCAGTTCCATCATGCAGAGCTCCTCATCAAAACCTCGCAGGCGCGATGACGGACCCATGATCTTCTACACCAAGGCCAAGTTCTGCACTGATCTGAGCGGTGATCGTAACGGCGCCTTCCTTACCATGCCCGGCAATTATCAACCAATCACGAACCAGCCTCTTGGCGCCAAACAGGGCCCATCTTCCCCGACCAAGAGGACGTCGCTGGACCTGGCCGAGCCCCGAGGTCCTTTGGACACCACGCCGATGGATGTTGACAGCGGATCACGCACTGTCTCGAGTGGCGATGACCTTGGCTTCTCGCCCGAGGCCTTGAGGAACGATAGCGGCAACACCAGCCCAGAACTCATGGACTTTGAAGCTTCGGGCTTGGGTGGCGTGCAGCCAGAGGACAACTTCTCTATCCACGTACGACGATCACAAATCCCCACCGCGCCTTCCCATGTCACCGCTCGCCGCTGGTCAACCTTGTACCCCAAGGCTATTCAGGATGCACTCAACTCTAGGCAAACATCTCCCGAAGTCGAGTCTCCTAGGTCAAGCCCTCAGCGTGTGATTGAGGAGAGGATTCTCTCTGCGTCACGGAAAAACCTTCCTAGCTCGACTCTCCCTCCCGCCTCCTTCCTTCCACTGGATTCTTGCTCTTCCGGCGACGTCGACTCGGACCTTGCATCCGACGCCTCATCTGAGCCCGACAGCGACAGCGACTCTGGCGGTCCTACAACCGCCATGCAGATCCTCAACATCGCGCCCATCGCCTCCGACGTCTCTGAAGGATCTGAGTCTGACTACGAAGACAGCGACGACGGCAGCGTCGACATGCTCGCTACAGCTCGCCAACAAGACCCCAGCGCTGTCCGTGCTAGCGAGCGCGAATACGACGCTGCTCTCGCCGATCGTCTGGCCGAGGAGATTCCCGCTGGAAGTTCGGCTGCAACCGCTGGAGGCGGAAGTGGGTTCAACAGCCCTGCTGGTGGTGTTCGTATTCGCGAGGCTGCGAAGTTGGCTAAGCGTGCCAGTCAGGCCAGCAGTGGAAGCAGCAGGGCTGGTCCACCGGCGAACCTCAAACGCGCCCGCACGAGCGATTCTTTCAACCCCCCTCCCAAGAAGAGTCCCAAGACGCGAAGGACGGGGGAGTGATTTGACTAGTAACTTGACTGGTCTCATCTTTTTCAGTTCCAGTAAATTATATAGTGAGCGTTCACGTTTGGAGATCCACGAGGCGTTTTGGATCTTTTTTTCTTTCTTTACGGATGGGCGGCAAGAGATTTTCACATGGATGATTTCGCCATTTTGATACCCCCCTTTTTACGATATCGTCGGTTGGCCATTTGAGTACAACACATACTGAATGGTAGTACATATCAATCCATGAAAGTATCAACACCAGTTTTGTTCAAGTGACATGTGATGTGCTGTTATAACGACAAGAGACTGGACTAACATGGGTGAACAGGTTTTGCAAAAGGGCGAAGGCTTTGGAGACCACGAGGACACTGTAATTTAGTGAAAGTAGAGCAATGTGCCCTCCTAATCTACTTGAGCAGCCGTATATGCCTTACAAGGAACTTTATGTCTCTTCCAGTCCTGCAGTTGACATTGCCGTTCGCAGTAGAATGCCGAATTGCATGCACCACATGCATTCAGTTCAGCCAACTTGAAGAGCCCGGGGCGGCCCTCGTTCTGCACGCGGAACGCGTAATGTGCATACGGACACTACATCAAGCCTGTCAGAAGAATCATTTCGCGTTGCACTACGGTAAACGTACCCGTGGACTCGAGCACACCATCGTCCCGTCACTCGCACCTTGCAGTCGAATGTTCTTAGCATCGGAGAGCTGGCCCAAGCCTTCAAAGATCAAAGCCAACTGCTCCCTCGCCAATGCCGCGGCGTCCTTATCGTCGCCTTTGGCGTATATCTCAAGACTCTTCTCAGTGGCTTCTTTTGCTTCTTGTAGCTGAGAGGCCTTGAGATGTGCTGATCCGATCAGGCACCATGCACCGCCGATGGGTGGTGACTCGGGCTTGTAGGCGCGCAATCTAATACGCAGCATCTCTTTGGCGAGCTGAATGTACCTTTCACGACCACTTGCGTTGTCTGCAGCTATTTGTTGGTGGATTAGACGTTCTGTTTCCCGGTCCACTGCGTGGGCTTCCGCTGCGGTGACATCGTCGCGGAAGTCGGGGTGGATGGAGCTCGCCATGGAAGGCATGATGGCTGTCTCGTGCTGAGTCGGGCGTTGGTAGGTAAATTTTGGTGTTTGTGAAGAGACTGTACGACCACGTTGAGAGGGCTTAGTCTCTGCATGCTGCAGGTGGAAGCAGACCGCCTCCAAGCTCCCCTGCAGCTTGCTGCACCAGCGCGAACCCCGCCAAAATCTCGTCTCCGGTTCTCGGGCGCATCGCGACTAACAGCGTCGAGCTTCGTTGCGATGCGCTTTGTATACGTCTCAGTCCATCGTCGAAGTAGTAGCAAGTAGCAATTTTGATGATATGTCAACAGCGGTCCGACTTTCCGAGCTCTTTCTCTAACTAGCCTCTACTGATCATGCGCGATAACGCGCACCATCTACAAGAGGACATGTCCGCAATGATCGTCGATCAGCATCTCTGCAAACTTTCTAGCATCGAGTTCATCCGCCGACTTGCATCATGTGAAAGTCGTCACAGCACGGGTGATGGGCTTTGTGTCGCTGGGCTCCATCGTCAACGGTAGCCTGATATCAACGAGCAGATGATGTATGCGCGATTGCTCGTTCGGGTGTCTTGTAGCTGAGGAGAGTTCAGATGGTTTAGAGGTCA
Source organism: Alternaria sp. Ai002NY15 (assembly GCA_023758125.1). Classification (NCBI taxonomy): domain Eukaryota; kingdom Fungi; phylum Ascomycota; class Dothideomycetes; order Pleosporales; family Pleosporaceae; genus Alternaria; species Alternaria sp. Ai002NY15. The sequence continues at coordinate 166,032 of JAFVLO010000041.1, read as the reverse complement.
TGGAGGTGTCGCAGATGCGATGGCAGTTGAACATGTCGCCATCAGGGTCCGCGGGGAGATTGCGCTAAGATTATTGCCGGCCGTAAATCCGACCCGGAGTCTGCCCGGGCGGCGGTGTGTGGAGTCGACTTTTCCTCCCCTCGCCATACATAACAAGCTCGCCAACCTTTATGATGGCGGCAAGACCCATCCGCTCGTCCAGCTTTGTTGAAGCATATCTTTTAGGGTACCTTCAGCTGGTATATCTGCACTACCCCGCGCCTCCTTCGCCTGGTTAGCTTTCTCAATTTGGAGTCCGCCCTGTCATGACGACATCTTCGATATAACACCTCCGCGAGCAAATACCCGTAGCGTACCAGCCCAAAGCCACGCCTCCGCCATCGTCCAACCATGTCTTCAGAATACGCGAATAGATCGTGGAAGTCGCGAGTACTCCGACCCTCCAAGCGCAATGCCACGTCCAACAACGATGCGATAACTCGGGAACCCACGCGCCAGTCGCATGGAACGGCGGCCTCGAGCAAGAATGCCTGGTGGAAGACACGCCTGTTCAGTGGCATGATAAACGACATACGGCGGCGAGCACCTTTCTACTTAAGCGACTGGAAAGATGCGTGGGACTATCGCGTCGTGCCCGCGACAGTCTACATGTACTTTGCGAACATTCTGCCAGCGCTCGCCTTCTCGCTCGACATGTTCGAGAAGACCAACGAGAGCTTCGGCGTTAACGAGGTTCTTCTTGCCTCAGTGCTGGCCTCAGTTGTCTTCTCGCTCGCAGCAGCGCAACCTCTAGTCATCGTGGGCGTCACCGGCCCAATTACCGTCTTCAACTACACCGTGTACGACATCATCACCCCACGGGGCACCAACTACTTCGCCTTCATGTGCTGGATAGGCATATGGTCCCTGATCTTCCACTGGATTCTCGCAATCACGAACTCCTGCAACGGCCTACGATACGTTACGCGCTTCTCTTGCGACATATTCGGGTTTTACGTCGCATTCATATATCTACAAAAGGGGATACAGGTGTTGACAAGGCAATGGGCTGTCAGCGACGCGTCGGCATACCTTTCGATTGTGATTGCGTTGCTGGTCACTGCGGTCGCATACATCTGCGGCATTGTAGGACAGTCGTCGCTACTGCAGCGCCACGTTCGCAAGTTCGTCGAGGACTACGGTACGCCACTTACCGTGATTTTCTTCACTGGCTTTGTACACATTGGAAAGATGGCTGGCATTGAGTTGCTCAAACTACCTACTTCGAAGGCATTCTTTCCCACTACTGATCGCGGATGGTTCATCCACTTCTGGGATATAAGTGTCGGCGATGTGTTCCTGGCTATTCCGTTTGCCGTACTTCTAACGATACTGTTCTGGTTTGACCACAACGTTTCCAGTTTGATTGCGCAAGGCACGGAATTTCCGCTGCGAAAACCGGCAGGCTTCCATTGGGATATCTTTCTCTTGGGCATCACGACTGGAGTTGCGGGCCTACTAGGCATACCATTCCCGAACGGTCTCATCCCGCAGGCGCCATTTCACACTACATCACTCTGCGTTGCACGCACTGTCGCCGATTCCGACGACGAAGACAACAAAGGCCATGGCAAACGCGTTGTCGACCATGTGGTAGAGCAGCGCGTGTCAAACCTCGCTCAAGGCCTCCTCACTCTGGCAACGATGACCGGACCACTCCTCATCGTACTGCACCTCATACCACAAGCTGTACTAGCTGGGTTGTTCTTCGTCATGGGAATCCAGGCACTAGAAGCAAACGGCATCACACTAAAACTCATCTTCCTCGCAAAGGACAAGCATCTCACATCACGATCCGACCCATTAGCACAAATCAAGCGCCGCTGGGTCATCTGGGCTTTCGTCGGACTCGAACTCATCGGCTTCGGTGCCACCTTCGCGATTACTCAAACGATTGCTGCCATTGGTTTCCCGGTCTTCATCTTTCTGTACATTCCCATGCGGACGTTCTTGATGCCAAACTTCTTCACGCAAGAAGAGCTGAATATTCTTGATGCGCCGACTGCTAGTTCGTTTACCATGGAGTCGGTGGGCGGTAACCATGGGCAGGTTGTGGAACCGGATTCGAATGAACAGGTCCTCCAGGAGAGTGAAGAGGCTGAAAGAGGGGAAAGGCGGAGTAGTAATGACGAGAAGATGGGTGTTCTTGAAGGGCCGAGTAGGAGGAGAGGCAGTTTTCAGCGGGCGGACTAGTCGGAAGACTCAAAGAGCAGTTAGTAGAGTAGCCGGAGAAGGCCACAACGGCAGTAGAATCTACGGGCCTAAGCAACGTCTTGAGAAGCGAATGACAGAGAATTTCGGTTGAACAGTACACTAACTGCACATGTAGACATATCGCGCGATACCCTCTTGGCGCGTTGTAATCGATGGCTGTGGTTCGGAGCGGAAAACATACCTAATCGTACCCAGCTGTACTTGGCAAAGCCAGCGCCCAGACGACGGACTGTCTTGATCTCCCCCACTTATCTACATCCATCAGCCAAGACTCCAGGATATTGCCCGCTCCAATCATGGATCGGCTTTCAGATGCGCCGAAGCCCAGCATCCAGACTTTGGGATTTGGGATTACGTGGGTGGATGCCGACGAACAGTTGCTGGCTACGAAAACAATACCTTTGCACATTAGAAGATCATTGTTCCTCAAGGATTCTGGAAACACGCAGAGATATTGAACAAGGCTTTTGTGATGGAGAATTGATATCCTCTGCCAAGTATGACACCGGAGGTGGACCGGCGGCTTCTCGGTGCGCTCACACCTGTAGAAAAAGGCCTACGGCACCGCACGATAACATCGCGGGATGACTGATGAATACTCAACAGTGGGTATCATGGACATCAAGGTAGATACCAACGATGCTTGGTATTGCCAAGGAATTCCTCTGAAGATTCATAAACGGGCATGTCGAAGAGCAATAGCATGAGGTCCTTGATTACCGACTTCGTCTTCTATCAGCCTCCGGCATGCCGTCCTTCACCAAGTTACTGCCGCTTCTGGCAAGCATTGCCTCGCTCTCGGAATCCAAACCTCTGAGCCAGCCATCGGTCGTCTTCGCTCCTCTCAAAAGCACTACTCCGGGAAGCGCACAAAACATCGTTGTCGACTATTACGGAGATGTTGATGGGGAGCTTACCATCACATACGCGACATGTGACGATGCTGCTGCTTCCATCGTTTCCGCAAAGCAACGCATAGGTCAGACGCATGTGGGCGCTCATCCTTTGGCGAGACGCCATGAGGAACATGAGAATAGGCGACCGAGCAAATTCGTTTGGCTGACTCCAGCTGAGATGTCTGGGGGCTGTCTTCATGCCTTTCTTGATGGAGAGCTCATCGGGAAGTCTGGAGAGCTCGTTGTCGCCAAGCGCTATGCTCGCCGACAGGAGAGGAAGTCGTTCGTTGATGTTGCAGGGACTGATAGCAACTGGTTCGATGGCGTTGCTTACTTGCAGCAAAAGCAGCCAGATGAGGTTTTTGTTGCATCGGCCAAGAATAAGTCTTTTGGTATTTTGGGTGGAGGTATCTCTGGGCTTGCTACCTCAGTACGTAATTGCTTCAATAACGACACCAATTTGGTGCTAACAAAACGCCTTATAGCTGATGCTGGACTCTGTTGGTATTTACAACTGGAAGATCATCGAGTCGTCTCAGCGTATTGGCGGTCGCATTCGCACAGCCTATCTTAACGGCACTTCCCCCGACGAAGGCCAATATCACGAGCTTGGGCCCATGCGTTTCCCGTACGAGATTACAGACTCTGAGACCAACGAGACCTTCCCCTTCAACGACCAGCGCATGATCTTTCAACTGGCCGACGTTCTCAACGAACTCAACGCTGACAAGGAGGATCTTCATGTCAAGTTCATCGAATGGATCCAGTCATCTCCCAACACCCCAGCCGACAGTCCCTTCCGCCGTCCTGATGGAACAATCCCCAGCAAGACTGAAATCGCGACCGACCCTGCATACAAGAACACTATCGCATACGGCAATGCCACTGCCGTCGAAGAGGCTAACGCCGCTCTCGACGATTTCAAAGGCCTAGACACAGAGCGCATAAAGATGTACGCGACCAACATCTTCCAAGCCTACAAGCAAGCCAAAGACGACGGCATGTTCGACTACTCCGAGGTAGCCTACCTCCGCAACAAGCTCAAATACGACCTCAACACAACCGACGAAGTCGGCCAATCCCACATCTACTGGCCCATGTGGGAATACGAAACCGTCTACTTCCTCGCCTCCAAATGGGTCACCATCAAAGGCGGCCTCTCGCGCATGCCCGCCGCCTTCGAGCCCCTGATCAAAAACCGCATCCAATACGGCGCCAAAATCAACGGCCTCCACTGGAACGAAAACAACAAAACCATATCCGTATCCTGGAGGCCCACAGGCTCAGAACCCTACTCCACCCCCGACTCGATCGAAAGCTTCGACTACGTACTCAACAGCGTGCCCCTCAACCTCATGAAATTCTGGACCCTGCCCCGCTACTCGAGTCTGCTAAAACGCGCCATCGACCGCACGCTCTTCGCCAACGCATGCAAAGTAGCCGTGCAATTCAAAACGCGCTTCTGGGAACACCTCGACAAGCCCATCATAGGCGGGTGCACGCGCCTCTACCAGCCCAACCTCGGCCAGATCTGCTACCCGAGCTGGCAAGTCAACGCCAGCGGCCCAGGAACAATGCTCGCCTCTTACTTGTCTGACTACGAAGCCACCGTTGCCTGCGCAATGCCCGAAGCCGAACATATGGCGTATATCAAACGCGCGTTTGCCGAAATGCATGGCGAGGAGGTGATTGAAGAGAATTGGACTGGCAACTACGAGCGTCAATGCTGGGAGCAAGACGAACACCAGGCTGGTGCCTTCACGATGCAGATTTTCGGGCAGCAGACGCTGTATCTTCCGGCGTTTTATCAGACGGAATTCAATACTGTGTTTATTGGGGAGGCGGCGACGTTTACGCATACGTGGATTTTTAGTGCGCTTGAATCTGCGATACGGGGGACTGTGCAGTTGTTGTTGGATATGGGGTTGGTGGATGAGGCGAAGCAGATTACGCGGACGTGGATGGCGAGGTTTATTGAAGTTTAGTGCGGGAGGATGTATGTGTGTTGATTACTTGGATTTCAATGTGATGAATGAGTTTATGGAAGCGTGGGTTTGGGAGCAGACATTGTGGTTTTGTTGGGACGTTTCCCTTGGATATTTCGTTATGTACACACTCCGATATACCTACCGTAGATGCTCATGTCTTCGGAATGCCATTGCGCTCCTCGCTGCTCTAGCTTTCATGATCGACGGACTGGTATCGATGCTTTCCGCTTGGATTTTGTCAATGTTCATCACCTAGTTCGTCCTTTTATTCTGTCTGCTAATCTACCGCACCCTTAGAAAGAGGTATCTAAAATTGTGTAACATTCTACTAAAGGTTTTTCAAGGTAGAAACATACGTTGTCTTCTCTTTAGCAGTTATATTTTATGAAGATATAGCAGTGTGTATGCAGCAACATGCGAAACGAATTCTACCTAGGGAGCCACCCTACCCTAGTGACGTATCTCAATGAAATCCCAAGTACGAGCGATAATTGAACGCCTTTTCGGAGCCTGGCACCCTAACTCTTGACTCCCGGAGTACCCGCAATACCCCACCCACATATCCATTCCACAAGAAAGAGCAGAGATGGCACGGGAAGCACTCGTCCTTGATGGCAGGTTCATGGCATTCGCGAGATCGAAAGCCGGAGAACGACTATGGCTCACCTACTATCAGCGCAACTACGGCAATCGCGTAGACCCAAGCCTAGCACTAGTATACCAAAATCAACTTGGTCATGTGAGCTCTATGGGCCACATTGATTTCGACACCATCAGCCAAGAAGTCAAGGACAAAGCGGGTCGTGTCGGCCTCACATCAATCACCCTCACTCAGATCATATTCCCTATCTGGCTTTCTAAAGGCTTTGAATTGCTGTCGAAAGAGGATGTACAAGCACTGACACCCGGAAAAGAGCGCAAGGCCAGCAGGACCAAAGACGACCCCAACCTCAAGCGGCGCCGCAACTTCAACAACACCCCCGACCTCCAGTCTAGCAGCAAGAAGCCGCGCAGAAACACGCGTTCCATCCCTCTCACCCCCGAAGACAAGGCCGCGGCCAAGCGCGCCTTCCAGGACACAACGAAGCCCATGGACGAACAGTCCATTTACAACTTCCAAGTTGCGGAGGCGGAGGCTCACGAGTCTGCACGGATGCCAACGTTTGTGAGGATGCCTCGACAGTGGGCACTAGACACCAACACCGTACATCCAGTCGACGAAGATATCGAAGACTTCGTTCGGGTTCTACCCTTTTCGAGATATATTGGAGTATCGCGCGTTTAGGGGAAGCTTGAAGAGGGTGGAGTAGTGCGAAAGATGGGCGGAGTGGAGCAGGTGTAGCTTTTGTTCGGTTCCTGACGACGCGTCGGTATTCGGAATGTATAGGGGCTTAGAGGATACGTTGAACGCTTTAGTGGGTTATCGAGGTGTTATGCCTTACCCTGGAGGTATCTAGCATGTTCTGCGGCTATATACAAAGGGTAGGCGGGAGTATGTATGCCCTCTGGGTTCGCTAGAATGAATACACGCTGCTGCCACCGATAATGCATGCTCTAAAGGTGCCTAGCGACTGCACTTGCAAACATCCCGAGGTTGACGTCGCCTCCAGGCTATCGCGAGGCAAGTGCTCTTTAAATGCTGGATCGGACAAAAGCCTCGATTAGGAAGACTAAGCTTGTGACAATATCACTATGTCGTGGAGGCATTCGCAGTTGTCTGCGGCAACAGACGAGATATACAGAAGACTACGTATACATCAACAACAACTCTGAATATATGCATACTACCGCTACCTGCGATGTATACCTCAAAGATACCTACCAGGTGCTCCTGCTAAGATTTTAGTGCTAATGTCGTCCGCAGGCTACCACAAGGTAGAAGCTCCTCAACCCCCACAGAAAGCGCCAACAACCCACCCATAAACTTAGCAGCCTCCCCCGTCGCACCTCCCCTTCCCACATCCCTAACATACCAAATCCCGCCCGCCGTCCCATCTCCTCTCTTCTCCAGCTAACTACACACAGGAGATTAGGTACGCAATCCTGCCCTCTACCTCAAACCCACTTTCACTCGCCTCGCTTACTAACCCACGTCCTCTCCTCTACATAGCTGTCTCCTAACCATATCCGACTGCACCTTCGCCACGCGCGTTTTCGACGCCTTCGTGGCCCACATGATCACGGCCGTTTTGGCCATTGCGCTGCTCCGGTGGGCCCGTTGGGCGGGGTATGAGATGCCGTGGGAGAGGCGGGAGAGGAGAGAGAGGAGGGAGGTGTTGGCGGCGTTTGAGGGGCGGATGAATGGTATTATTGATCGGTATGTTTAGTGCGTGTATTGATATAGGTAGGTAGTTTCTTTTCCTTTGTTTTTCCTCTGTCTTTCCTTTCTAGCATGTTTTCCTCCCATCATGTATACCCATCAACATCTTTTACCAGGCAATATTTTAAGGGCCTTGTCCCCCACCTCCCCGCGGTTAGGCCTGGGGCCACTCCCAGTGATGAGAGGGAGTGGTGCGGACGGGGGTATTCTTATTCGTTATTGGAAGAGGCTGAGATTGGAGATGTTTTCGAGAGCGCTGCGAATTCTGGCTCACAACTCGCTTCTGGTTTGCCGAAGACGTGCAGGATACGCTATCCGCAACTCCATCTACGAAGGCGATGTATGCTTCGACTGGGGCTGAGTCACTCGTATCGGCTTCGCGCTTTCGATATATCGTCTCCAAACATCATGATGGTCGAGAGAAGTTCTTCCTCACGAGGCCATGTCGTCTTGACAACGGGGTTTGGTACTCGCCCACTCTTCACTGAACGAGGCGACCCTGAACTTTGGTTCTACCAGCGCACTCTCGGCAGACGCACAACATCCCTCTTCCACCTCTTCAGTCTCACTTCAACCTCCCTCGATCACACCTCAACATCGCCATCATGCCGGTTTTCGATTTAGGCCGTCTAGGTCGTTTCCAGATATCCTATCTTCCGCCATCAGACATGTCGCAACGAGATCACCAAGACATACCCTCAGACCCGCCGCCTGAGTACACGGACATCGCTGAAAGCGAGATCAAGTACCACGCTCCATCGCAAGCACAACCACCAGAATGCAAGACCGAGCAGGTCCGTCGCTTCCTCATCGAAATCGTTGCAATAACCTTCAACGCGGACTTCGACTCGCTAAACGCAGCCTTATACAACATCCCCGTATCAGACAACACAAATACAATACTCTGCGACTCTGAGCGCGCAGACCTGGTAGCTCAATCCGATCTTGTACGCAAGGTGCATAGACACTTCCTCGACAACACCAAGACGAATATATCCCAACGAGACGAGAGAGCCATCTGCTCCACCATAACCCTCCCTGTCGCACACCTCCGCGTTGCACCCCCCCTAACCTCCTACCAAAGTACACTCCCGCACTTCACTCTAGACATGATAGGGTGGTACGGCGAAGAAACGCGACATCCATCTGGCACACGCTGGACGAGCACCCTCCCCGGACACTGGGATATAAAACCGCTGGGGTATTGCGATCAAGAACAGGTTATGTTCTGCATGAGATCGATTTTCCATATCATCGAGGACATTGCTCCGAACGACAAGGTGCACGACGTGCTGAGGGAAGCATGGGATACTTGTCGGCGACGCGGTGGGTGGCCGATGGATACGCTGCTGGGCGACTCGAAGATGTGCTGGCCCTTGAGGAAGGGATACCATCATATGGGGGATGCGTTGAGGGATATGCCGCTATTGGGGCCTTGGGTTGTCGTTGAGGAGGAGTGAGTCAGTGCAGTGGTGTATTACCCTTCGTTCGCACCATAGGAGTTGTCTGTACGAACGGCATGTAAAACAATGAAAACCTTCGTTAGTACCAGACATGTCTCGCCATCGACCTGCGACTGCCGAGTCCCGAAGGAGTGTTGCGGTGTGGAGAGTTTGGTAAGGGTGGGTCACGGGAGGCGATCGACGCATTGTGGCTCGGCCCCAGCCACAATGCAGGATGACATCATGCTGGCTGTACCTGCAGCAACCAACACCACCAATTTGACCGCAAACCTGCTGTCTAGCCCGTGCGAAACGCGGCAAGCGTGTTTCCACTATTGCCATCGTCGTGCCATCTTTCCCGGCCCGTCCGCCTCTTCCCTCCTCTTCAGTCCTCTGCATTTCTCTGTATTCCCTTTAGTCTGTCGCTTCGACTCTAATTTCCCTATACGCGACGACCACGCGAGCGCCCCTTGGTCTTCAGCCCCTGCCACCACGACAACAACACCACCACCAAGATGGTGCACCAACGCGCATCCCAGCGGGCTCTCCTGCTGAGCGCGACACTCGGCCTCGCCAATGCATTCGCGCTGCCAGAGCCGACAGCCGTCCCCGCCAAGGTGGAAGTGCGCGCGCCTGTTGTGACTCCCGCGGCGATCCGGTTCGTAGGGCGGCACAGCTACGTGGAGAAGAGGAACATCATCGACGACATCAAGAGCGGCGTGGATAACTACGCCGCCTCGATAGGCAGCGTGCTGGGGACTGACCTGCCCAGCTTCTTCACAGAGGGTAAGCAAACGCCTGCATGGCAAGCTTCGCACTAGCAAGGCTTGTGCTGACTCTTTTTCTCTAGGCATCCCCGGCTGGTTCGAAGGCCTCCCCACCGGCAAAGAAGTCCTGTCCAGCCTCGGCATCGGCGACGACGACTTGGCTGCGAAGCCCACCGAGGTCCTCAACATCCCTCCCTATGCCAACTGGACCGACCAGGGCTGGAACGTGCGCTTCCACGGCAATGTGTACAAGTTCCCGGACATCAGCCAGGACAAGGTCGACGACCTGGCCAACGTCTTCCTCATCGACACCAGTGTTGCCGAGCTGCCCGACAACCAGAAGGAGCAGGCACGCAACCTGACGCGCTCCATCTTCATCGTCCAGCAAGGCGACGTCAATGTCTCCATGTCGCTCGAGCCCGCGCCCATGCAGGGCGGCGACGGCGAGCCCGGCGGCGGCAACTCCATCGAAGCCCCCGGCGGCGTCCAGAACCTCACCCTCCCCTACGAGACGACCGAACTCGGCGACTTCGACGTCTTCGTCCCCATCCAATCCAACGGCCTCATCCCCGGCAACGAAACCAACAACGTCCAGCGCCTAAACGTCTACACCAACGGCACCAACAGCGGCAACGCCACCGCCTTCCTCGTCCCCTCCGAGGGCATAACCTTCATCTCCGACATCGACGACATCCTGCGCGTAACCAAGATCTACGACCCCAAAGAAGGTCTCCTAAACTCCTTCGCCCGCCCCTTCACCCCCTGGATGAACATGCCCGAGATCTACGCAAACTGGTCCCGCACCCTCCCCAACAACACTCACTTCCACTACCTAACCACGACCCCCGAGCAAGCCACGCGTCTGTATATGGACTTCATCTACAAAACCTACCCCGGCGGCTCCTTCGATACCCGGCCCCTCAACTTCTCAGACATATCCGCTACCCTCTCCATCCGGAAATTCCTCCTTACTAAAGTTTTTGAGACTTTCCCCACGCGCAAATTCGTCCTTGTGGCCGATACTTCGAATAGCGATGTCATGAAGGCTTACCCGGAGCTTGCTCACGACTACCCAAATCAAGTCCAATGCATCTTCCTCCGTAATACCTCCGCGACGGATTCAGACATGTGGTTCCCGTACAATACCGAGGGTTTCAAGGGGTTGAACAACAGGAGCTACATGTTTTTCCGTGAGCCGAATGATTTGGCGGGGCTGGATATTGTTAATGGCCAGTGTCTGAACGAGTCGATACCCCAGAACGTTACGTTTTCGCGTCAAGCGGAGATTCTGGGGATTCATGGCGATAGTGCGGGTGGGAAGCTGCAGAGCGGTGCGACGATTAGTTTTGTTGTGGCGTTGTTTGCGGCTGTTGCACTGAGTTTGTAGGGGGGTAATGCATGATTTGAGGGCATGAGTACATATGAAGCATGGTGTTGATGGCTTTTGGATTTACATAATTGGGTTTGGCATAGCGGCATGGTCCGCGTTGTTTTTGTGGGGCTTGGGTACTTCTTGTGCATAGCATTTTTCTATCATTAGGGCAATTATAAGATTGTTACGATAGATACTAATCTTTTCTGCCTATGTAAAGGAATGTGATACTAGAAACCAACAACTAAAGACAACACAAATACAACGACTACTCTTGCGTACGCAACTACTAACATAGTCGGCAGGTACTCTCCGATCTCAACGCTGACAGACGTCATCCCTCCTGTCCTTGTTCCATATATGAAAATAGCACACGTACCATTCCAGATCATCCCCGGGCTGGTCAAGCGGCTGGTGACCAGCGAACCTGCATCGCCGTAGCTTCGTCTTCCAGGGGGCTACCGAAATTCTCGCCTTCCTATAGGTAGAGCTCAGCCGACGTTGCCTTGTGAGATTACCTCCAGGGGTGCGGTGATAACCAAGGTAGTGCAAAATCCGGTCGTTGTGGGCAGCCAGGTCTAGTGCTTCGATGGTGTGGGAGACGAAGTGTTCGCCACGGATTGTGTATGGGTAGAGTGGGTCTGTTTCATCTGCGTCTTCGTAGACTGTGCATGGAAAGAGTGAGTCTACATCGATTGTGTAGGAGACGACGGAGTCTTCGGAGGTGATGCTTGTAGTGAGGGACACACAAGGGGAAGTACGTCTTGTTTCTGTGGTATGGGACCGCGATGGCTGAGATGCAGTATCCAGTTCATGCAAAGACTGGGTGGGAGGGACGGGCTGAATGCGCTCGTTTGGGGGTTGTCGGCCTAAGATGTAATCGACTGGGTGGGAGATGGATTGCTGGTCTTGGGCGTGGACTGGCGTTGCCAGCTGGCGGCGACGGAGGGTAGTCAGGAATTCGTTAAGCAAATCCATGATCTCGGTTGGGTTGTCCATCGTCGTTATTGAGAGGTCGTGGATGATACGTTGAGTGATGGGTCTGGTTTCTGCAATCTATTGGGTGCCGTTGTATGTATTTTATGGTCTGGCAAACGCCTTCTCAAAGACATTGGGTTGACGAGAGTGTGAGAATATGGGTACGTGTGATACATTACGATAGCTTTCTCTACAAGTCTCGGAGCTTTCCCTTGAGAGCTGTGAGAGACATATGTGGTATGGAAGCGAGACATTCGTGCATAACTGTATTGTCTTACTCTAAGTGCGATAAGCGCCCGCAGTACTCGCATTAGCCACTCACGTGCTGTCTGTAAAGGTCGTTCCTTCGCGTTTAGCCTACATAAGACACACATAAGAATATATTTATTTAAATATAAATTTTATTACTTAATAGCTACTACTATCTTTATCTCTTTTTATCTTCTAGACTTTTAGTTAACTTATAAACTATAACTATAAAAGTAGTTATTAGCATAAACTTTCTAAAGTAAGTAGCTATAAGTATTACTTATAAAGTATAACTTTTTAAAATTTATTAGTATATAGCTAGGCTATTTAAGTTAATAAAGAAAACTTTTTACTATATTTTTCTTTTTTTTTAGAAAGTTTTTAGCTTAAAAAGTATTACTTATATAGTTAGCTATATTTATAGTAAATAGTATTACTATATACTTTATAAATAGCTATAGTAAATAAAATTCTTTTAAAGCTACTACTTATATTAACTAAAAATACTAGCGTTCTTAAAGCTAGCGTATATTTAACTTAAATTTTTAATACTTTTTAAAGTACTAAGTAAAGTAGAGAAAGTAAAAATATTAAAAGTTAGTACTAATTATAAGATAGACTTTACGCGTAGAGAGGTAGACTAGTTAGAAGATAGCTTATATTTAGAGTTAAGAATAGTAGACGCAGAATCTAAGAGAGAAAGAGTCTAGCTAGATCTATATAGAAAAAGAGAGAGAAAGCTAGTAGAAGCTAGTACTAGATAGTACTAGCTTATAGTAGTAAATATCTCTTTTAAAAAGTCTAGTAGCTTTAGTAGAGTCTAGTAGCTTTAGTAGAGTTTAGTAGCTTTAGTAAAGTCTAGTAGCTTTAGAAATAGAGATATTTAAAGTTAAAGTAAGAAGATAGCTCTAAGTAAACTTATAAAGTTTATAAAGGCTATATTCTTATATATACCTCTCTCTTTAAAAAGGCTATAGCTAGTTCTCTAGCTAGATCTACTAATAGTAAAAGAAAAAAAAAGAAAAAATAAAGAAAAAAGTTAAAATTTTAACTATATTAAAAATTCTTAGATATAGCTTATAGTTTGTATAAGCGTGTATATATCTATATAGTTTCTTATATAAAAAAGCGTACCTCTAAGATATTTTCTACTACTCTAACTCTAGAATATAAAATTTAAGCTAAATAACGTTTCTATACTCTATAAGAAATAGTATCTTAATTAAGGCTATATTCTAGAAGACTTAAGATAGTAGAGTAAAGATACTAAGTAATTAATAGTTAACTATAGCGCTATTTAATAATTAGGTATAGTATACATTAATAGTGTAGAGTTTAGGTAGTAGACGTAAAAGCAGCTTCTACCTCTTACGTACATAGGCTTCTTTAGAAGCTTTTACACTAAAATCTTATTACTACTAGTATAATTAGGCTTCTAATTACTAATATCTTTAGGTAAAGAAGTCTAGTCTAGAGGTATATTAAGGCTAGAAGGTTTAGGCTTATTAGAGAATTTCTAGTAGAAAAGTTTAGTATTATAGTAACTAAGATAGTTACTAGCTACGTGCTAAAAGGCTTTAGAGAAATTAGTCTACTTAATAAGATAAGCCTACTCTTCTTAGATTTTATTTACTTCTAGCAAAGCTACGTTCTTAAATAAATCTATAAGCTACTCTTTATAATACTTACTAGTGCTATCTACTACTTCTACGCTAACTAGTTAAGCGTAAGCTTAATTAGAAAGAGCCTTAGTAGCTAATAGGCGTAGTAGTTAGAAATAGAAGACTAGAAATATACTATTTTAAAGTATCTTATTAGAAAGCTTTAATTTATACGTACGCTCTTTATAGATAACGTAGGTAACTATATAGAGGCTAGCCTATTAATATATAAGTTTCTTAGAACGCTACTTAGTTTACTAGTTAGTTATACTTATATAGACTTTATTACTAATAGAGTATAGTAGAACTATATAGTAAGTAGAATTAGCTTAAGCACTCTATTCTTACTATAACTATAGAAGTTATTTCTTTAAATAGGCTACTAAGTTACTATAGTAGTTTATTATTTTCTTAGCCTATAATTATTAGTTCTAGATAGATAGAAAGAGATTAGCTTTAATATCTTTAACTAGATAAACGCTACTATAGAGGTAGTAGCCTAAGTCTACAAAAAATAGAGTTATACTAATACTTAAATTAACTATATTATTTACCTAGAACTTAGTAATATAAAGCTAGATAGCCTAGTTATCTTACGTATAGTTAATATATTACTATAGGTAAGTCTTAAGAAACTAATTAGCGCGCTTAGTTTACCTATTTATCTTAGAGTAGTAAGTAGTAGATAGAATACGTTTAATTCTTAACTTCTAGTAGATATACCTCTAAAATAGAGCTATAAAGTTAGTACTATAATTAGATATAATAGTAAGAGATAGCTTATAATTTTTAAATATATTTATAAAGCAGCGTAAGGCCTTATAAGTAGTCTATCTATAAGTAGAGTAGAAAAGCTTTTATTTAGTTAAGTAATTAATAATAACTAAAATATTTTAATACTCTTTACTATTAAAGTAGAATAGAGGTAGGTTTTAAATAAAATTAATAGTTAGGTCTAACTATTAGGTGTAGAAAATAGAAAGTAGCTATAGGTAGCTATACTTTCTATTCTATAGGCTCTTTATATATTTGTAAGTAGTATAAGCGTTATAATACTATATAATAGACTAGCTTATTTTAGACTAGTAGTAGTAATTATATATTAGATAAAGCGTAGACTAGAGACTCTTATAACTAGTAATCTTATAATTATAGTATAGGTTAAAAATCTACCTCTAAAGTCTAGCGTCTCTAGAAATATAAAGCCTAGTTTAATTAATAAAAATTTAATAGCTGCGTCTAGTACTAATAAAGATAAGATTAGCTATACTAAAATAGTAGCTATTCTTATAGAACTATTTAAAAAGTTTAGTGTTATAACTATTAATAGTAGTAAAAGCTTACTAGGCTATAGAGTTATCTTTATAGGTAGTATCTAAAAGGTTCTTAGTAGAGTAGAGGTTATCTTTATAAGTAGAAAGATTAGAATTATAAACGCCTTTAGGTAGTAAAGTATCTAAGTTATTAAAAATAGTATTTTTATTAGTAAAAACTATGTAAAGAATATACTACTATTCTAGATTTAAAAGAGAATTAAATTATATAGTAGAAGCTAGCGTATAAAGAGTAGTAGTAATTACTAGCTATATATCTAGTAAAAGTGTCTTTAGCTCTAGAATAATTAAGGTAATAGTATAACGCAGATCTTTAGAGTCTAAGAGAACGTCTTAGAGTTAGTAACTAAGTATATTAGCTTTAATATTTTTAATACTAGGTACGTAGGTTATCTTAAAGTTAAACTAGAATAAAAATAAAAACTAGTAAGCCTAATATTAGGTAAGCGTCTTAGTAGTTATTATAGAGAAAATTAAGCTAGAAATAATAGATTTAGGTAATTAGAATTATAATTACTACTTTTATAAGATTAGATAAGAGTAGTGTAATATATATAGGCAAGCGCGTAAAACACTAGTATAAAAGAGAGAAAGTACGTAATTAATCTAATAGGTGCTTAAATATCTATTATAATATACTTTCTAAGTAAGCTATATTACGCGTAGGTTATCTATTTTTAGCTATACGCTACTTATATAAGTGTTACGTAATTAAGTAGACTTATATACGCCTAAGCGCGCATAATAATAATAAGGCTAGCGCCTACTAATATTTTTAGCTTTAATAATTACTAAAATACTAACTATAAGTACTCTCTAGAAGCTTCTATCTTACTCTAAAGCGCCTACTAGTTACTATATAAAGCTCTAGTAGCTTATAAGATTATCTCTAAAGTACTTTAGATACTTATAGTGCTAGTTACTACTTCTAGTAAGTAGTCTAACTATAAGCTAATAGCCTATTAGTCTATAAGCTACCTAATCTATTAGTAGGCGCTTACTATAGCTATTTATATAGATTCTTTAGCTAATAAGTAGTAAAAATAAGTTTAATAGTACCTAGTAGCTATAGCTACTAGCTAAGCTACCTACGCCTACTATAACGCTGCTACTACTACTACTACTAAAGAGGCTTTTACTTTTTAGAATAAAGAGAAGTAAGCTTTAGGTATAGTAGTACGCAAAGAATAAGAGAAGAAGAAAGAGTAGTCTAAGCTCTCTATTAGTACTCTCTCTCTATTACGTCTACTAAGAGTAATACTCTACGTTAGATGCGTCTAAAGCGCGCTTACTAGTTATAGTAAAGAACTTTACTTTAACTAGATAGGTAAGAAAAATATCTAGTATAAGTAGTATAGTTATAGGTACTTATATAACTCTATATAAGTCTTTAAGCTTCTAGACTACTATTTACTTATACTAACTATTTATAGACCTAAGATTATAAAGCTAATAGCTTTTAAGTTTATTTACTCTCTTTAGTTTAGAAGTAAGTAGAAATAGAATAGGCTACGCGTAGCTATTAAGTTTCTTCTAAATAAAGAAAGAGTCTATAGAATTAGCGCTCTACTAATATAGGCTAAGTAGTGTAAAGTAGCTTATAGTTATATAAAGGCTAAGGCTAAGGTAGATAATATAGCTTTAATAGCCTCTAGTAAAGTTAAGAGCTCTAAGTAAGTATCTTCTCTACTTATACCTTTAGTTTTAACTAGTAAGGCTAAGTAGTTAGAGTATATAGTAGCTTAATAGAAGCTTTTTTACGCTAGCTATATAGAGAGGTAGTAAGCGTCTAGAGAAGAAGTAAGATTCTTTTATCTAGTTATAGAGTGCCTAGAGTAGAGCCTAGTACTACTTTATAAATATATAATTAGACTTACTAACTTTTCTTATACTTATTACTTACTTATAAGCTTTAATTAGTATTCTTATAAGCTATCTATCTTAGATTTAGCTACTTCTTAAAGGCTTTAAACTTCTACTTAGGTAAGTACTTAGTAAGCCTATCTACTAATATATTAATAGTAGGCTTATAGAGTACTTTAAAAGAGCTCTTACTATACTTCTAGTAAAGCTATATATTCTAGATATTAATATAGCAGAGCTTAGTAGAGATTCTTTTATTACTTTCTACTATAAGTCTAATAGTCTATTAATTATTATAGAAAATCTACTAGACGCTAGTAATAAGTAGCTAAAGCTTAGTAAATAAGCGCTTTAAGGCTATAGTCTCTTTAGTAATAGCTTTAAGAGTAAGAAGTTCTACCTTAGTAGTTAAAGTTATAACTATTAACTAGTAAGTAGTTTACTATATAATTAGACCTCTAAATAGTGTTATAATAAACCTATAAGAGAAGTAGCGCGTCTTAGTATTATCTACAAAGCTTATATCTTTATAGATCTAGAGCTTCTTATCTAACCTTACTCTTTTACTATATATAATACTCTTATATTATAAGTAGTATAGATATATAATAAAATACTCTACTACCTTAAGGTAAGCTAAAGAGAGATTAGTTAGAAACTAAGAGAGCTAAGAAACTATATACGCAACGTTAGAGCGTATTATAATAGTAAAGTATAATACTAAGCTAATACGCTCTTAATAGGCTTTAATCTTCTACTTTAAAGTATTCTCTTAGTACTTTAGAAGCTTACTAGCTAGTAGAGGTATCTCTAGAAAGTAGCTACTATCTTTAAAACTAAACTTCTTTATAACCTTATTAAAGTAGATATTATAGAGTAGTAAAATAGTGTCTATAGAGTAATTATACATAACGCGTACCTCTAAGAACTAGTTTACTACTTCTCTATTATTAATCTTATAGGTCTTTTTAATTCTACTAAGTAGCTTAGTTACTTCTAGGTAGTATAACTTAGTAAATATAAGTAGAATATTATCTACGTAGAAGAGTATAAAGACGCGTTAAGTAGCGTTATAGTATAAATAGAGCTTCTCTTTACTAGCTTATAAGCTAAGCTTTAAAAGAGTATTTAAGAAGTTATTATACTAGAGAAAAAAGCTCTTACGTATACTATAAAGAGCTTTCTTAAGCTTAGCGTAGTAGCTCTTTCTCTAAAAGCTATCTAGAAGCTTATAGTATACTAGCCTATTACTACTAACCTTAGCGTTTAAGAAGGCTACTATAATATTAAGCTACTAGATCTCTATATTAAATTTAGTAGTAATAGCTATTACTAGATAGAAGAATTATATAGTAAGCGTAGTAGTATAGATTAAGTAGAGCGTATTCTTAGCCTACATATCTCTATATACTATAAGGCGTACCTTATACTTTATAAAGTAGCTATTCTTATCTACTTTATACGTAAAAACCTACTTAAGTAGTAGAGAGTATTCTTTACTACTTATATATTCTACTTTCTTCTAGGTATTAGCTATAAGTAGCGTATTAATCTCTTAATATACTACTATCTTAAACTTATCTCTATAGAGATAGTTATAAAGGTACTTCTAAAGTGTTAGAAGCGCTAGAAGGTTATTCTAATAGACTTAGCCTTTATTAGGCTTATCTATAATTATAGTAGTAATAATATAATATAGTGTTGCGTATACGTAGTCTAATAACTAATTAGAAGCGCTATAGTAGGTCTTTAAGTTATTAAGCTACTTAGAGTTAAATAGTAAAGCGTAGACACTTATACCTCTAAGATTATTATAATTATTATAACTATCTAGGTAACACTTACTTCTATATATAGAAGGTCTATAGACTTTTTTTATATACTTACGCTTAGTAGGTAGGTTTTATAGATTAGGTAGAGAGCTATTAGATACTCTTTTATTCTAAGAGACGTTTATTACTATAGGTAATAGAAGTCTATTATCTTAGAAGTTATCTCTCTACGCACCTAATAAGCTTACTAATCTAGTTACTATAGACTAGTACTTACTAGAATTAACGCGTCTATTACTAAGCTACTTAGTAATACTTATTATATTAGAAAGCTCTAGTATAGCCTCTAGTAATAGTAGTTCTATAGCGCGTTTAGTAAGCCTTACATATACTCTCTATATCTCTCTAGCCTAGAGATCTACTTATATAAAACCTAACTCTTCTAGATAAGCTTCTAATAAGCTATTAAGTAGCTTATTTATATAGTTAGATAGTAGCTTACTATTATCTACGTTACTTTGCTAAGAAAGTAATAAGAGCTTATTATAAGCTTCTACTACGTTCTTCTACTTATTTTTATAAAGAATATTAACTATAATATAAGTATTCTTCTTAGAAAGCTTCTACTCTCTACTACTATAGAAGAGCTACTTATTAAACGTTACGTTACGCGTAGTAAATACTTCTCTTAGTAATAGAACCTATATATAGTATATATTAGAAGCTTAATAGCTTACTAAATAACTAATATATTCTCTAAGTAGTGTTTTAAAGCTCTTTAGCTTACGTCTAGCTACTCTATTCTTATTTAAGAGATAGGCGCAACATCTATAGGCGTATACACTACTCTAATTAAGTTATAGATTAGTAGAAGCTCTTCTTATAAGCTTAGACTAATACTATCTAAAGTATTCTATAAACTACTACTCTAACTTCTTATTAGAAGAGCGCAGAGTATAGGTATATAAAAGGCTTATATTATAGAGCTAAGTAGTAGTAAGTGCTACTTTTATCTAGAAGTACTTAGATAGATTAGCTCTCTTTCTTATCTTAATCTATTTAGTAATAATCTTTTATCTAGCTCTTTTAGCTACTCTATTAGGCTTATAAGTATAAGAAGAAGTAAACTCTAGTGTAATACTATACTCTCTTACCTATACTTTATAGCGTAAGTTACTACGCTATAAATTAGTTAAAAAGTTATTATTAGAGCTAATTCTTATAATAAGTAGATAATAATAAGTCTAGATAAGTACTTAAAACTTCTTAAAAGCTTTTATTATCTTCTCTATCTTCTTAGAAAAGAGTAGGTAAAGATAGACTTTACTACTATACTTATCTTTAATAAGTAGAATCTACTTCTCTTCTAAGCGCTCTTTAGGTATATTAAAAAAGTTCTACGTAATTCTCTAGAAAAGTTAGAAAGCTTACTCTTTTAGCTAATAAAAGATAACTTACTTTATATAAGATAGAGCGTAGAACTTACACTATACTTATATAGACTCTTTAATTCTTATCTTCTAAGTATTATATATAAGTACCTTAAGCACCTTAAAGCCTAAGTAACTAGCGTAAGTATACTAAAGATCTTCTAAGTTACTACGTAGCTAAGAAGCAAAGCTAGGTCTTATTTTAGATATTACGTTTATAATAGAAGTATTATAAATAGTAATTAGCTTATATTCTATAAATGTAAGGTTTAGCCTACGCTGCAAAGTAGCTACTATAGTACTTCTTACTAGTAACCTAGTATAAAGAGTATTATTAAGACCTAGATACTAGATTCTAGATTAGTTAAGGTAAGCTTCTAAAACTATATTAATATAAAAGCGCTTTATAACTATAACGCTAGTAAGTATAAGATTAACGTATTTACTACTTATAAGCTTAATAAAGCTCTTTAGAACACGCGTACTATAACTAAGAATAGAAAAAGCCTATATATCTATCTTAACTATCTTAAGAGTTCTAGCTAGTTTAAAGTCTAATAATAGAAAGAAGTAGTTAACTAAGTAGATAGCTACTCTATTATTAAGAATAGTACTAGCTAAGAGAGAGTAAGCGTTATAGTCTATAGTAGAGTAGATACCTAGCGTTAGCTAAAGTATACCTAGGTTAAGAAGCGTAGTAACTATACCTTTAGAGTACTTATTATTATTATATAAGCTTTCTAAAGAGCTTAGAATAGAGTATCTTTTACTAATAAGCTTTATATACGCCTTCTTAAAGTGCTTTATATCTAAGTATTTAATAATTATATCTTTATTCTCTTATAAGAGCTATTAGAAGTACTTCTACTTAGCTCTAATAGTAGTAAGCATATTATAGTACTTTTTAATAAACTAGTAGTAGATCTAAGACTTTAGAGTAGCGTAAGAGTAGATAGTAGACTTAGCCTAGTTTAGTAACTTAGACTTAGCGCTAGCCTTATTAGTAGGTAGAGCTTTTCTAATAGAGGTAAAGATTCTATATAACTTAGAGTAGGCTACCTAATACTATATAAGTACTAAAAAGAAGATTCTAAGCTAAGAAAGTATAAAGATCTTTACACTAAGCGTCTAAGTAGTAATTATATTACGCTTTATCTAAATTACCTAGTCTATTACTATTTTAGGTATTAGCGTATTAAGAAAGTTATAGATAGTAAGTGTACTATCTACTTTAGAAAGCTTATACGTCTTTACGCGTATATAGAGCGTATTCTACTTATAGTACTACTACTCTAGATTAGTCTTTGCTAGCTTAGCCTTACCTAAGTAAGTATAGTAGTTCTTTCTAATCTACTTCTTAGTTATATTATTATAAGGCTATAGTTATATCTTAAGAGACTTTATAATTATATAAAGAGACTAGTCTTAGCTCTTAGCTAACTTAATCTATACTAGAAGTAGTAGAAGTAGGTTAATAGTTACGTTAACCTACCTCTTAAGCTTTCTAAGCCTGCTTTAGATACTCGCTAGAAGAGTAGATTTAAGCTTCTACACTACTAGTTCTTTATTCTAAAGCGCCTTCTTATTACACTTACTAGTTTTCTTCTCTAGATAGATAGAATAATTAGAAGCTTTAAAAAGGCTATTTCTAGAAAAAAGTATTACTAGATTAATCTTCTTCTATACTTCTAGAGAGCGCGCGTTAAATTTAAGCTACATAAACTACTTAGACTAAGTAGAGCGTCTCTTAAGAATTATACTACTTATTAAAATAAGTATTAAGCTTACTAAGAGGCTATAGTTACTTATAGCTACTTATAGAGAAGGTAGTAAGTAGCGCGCGTATTACTAATATACTTAGAGTTATTAGAGAGAAGCGCTACTATAGGCGTAGGTAGTTAATATAAAGAGAGCTATAGAAAGCTAGTTATCTTACTTATTATAAAGTAAAGAGTTAAATAAAGATTAGAGAAGCGTCTAAATATATTATTTGCAGCGTTATTATTGCGTAGAGAGAGTAATACCTATACTTTTAAAGCGCTAGACTTATAACTATAGAGAAAATTAAGCTAGAAATAATAGATTTAGATAATTAGAATTATAATTACTACTTTTATAAGATTAGATAAGAGTAGTATAATATATATAAGCAAGCGCGTAAAACACTAGTACAAAAGAAAGAAAGTATATAATTAACCTAATAGATACTTAAACACCTATTATAATAGTTATAAATATTTCTAAGTTTTTATAGTTAGTTACTACTATAATAGAGTAGCTAGAATCTATAAGTTTAGGCTTCTATTCTTTAAATACTTAGATAATTTCTATAAGCTTAAGATTATAGATATTATAGTTATATTCTATAGATAAGTATTTTTTAGAGAAAAAAGTAATAGGTTATAGAATACTCTAACTATTAAGTTACTTTATAACTCTACTAGTAGCCTACGTAGATACGTTAGTAGTAATATAGATAGGCTTAGAAGAGTTAAAATATTAAAGCACTAAACTCTTATAGAAGATAGCTTTTAGTACGTTAAAAGCTTTCTAATACTTAGAGATCTATACTAGTAGATTATAAATAGTACGTGCTTTACTACTAGAATTCTTAATATTTAGTATAACTTTAGCCTTAATTAACTTAGTAAGTAGAAAGGTAATAAAGAAGTAGTACTTAATAAACTACTAGTAGAAGTCTATATAGCTAAGAAAAGCTAGTAATTCTTTTACACTTTATAGCTACTTCTAGTTATAAATAGCCTCTACTTTAGATAAATCTATCTCTACGCTTTTATTAGTAATAATTATCTCTAAGAATTTAACTCTATTTATATAAAACTTAGATTTCTTAAAGTTAATATAAAAGCCTTATTCTTTTAGACAGGCTAAAACTTTCTTAACGTAGGTAATATACTTTTTAATAGTTTCTAAATAGATAAGAATATTATCTAAGTAAGTAGTGTAGAACTAATCTAAGTATTTAAAGAGTGCGCTATTAATAGCTTATTAAAAGGTTATAGAGGCGTTGTAAAGGCTAAAAGACATAACCTTATACTTATAGATATCTATTTAAGTAGTAAAAGCTATAAGCTACTTAGAACTAGATTTTATCTAAATATAATAAAAAGTATAAATAATATTAAACTTAGAAAAAATAGTAGCCTTATTTAGCTTAGCTAGAGTCTTATAGAAGAAGAGAATTAGATACTAGTTCTTAATAGTAGCGTTATTAAGGTTCTAGAAATCTATACATACTCTAATACTACTATTAGACTTACTAATAATAAGTAGAAAGTTATAGGTAGAAGAGTTATAAGAGCTAATAAAACTCTTTATTTCTATTTTAATAATATATACTTAGATAGCGTTCTCTTACTAGCTAGAGAAGAGGCGTAGATAGTAATTAGAGATCTTAGCTCTAGAGTGTAATTTAATCTTATAGTTATACTTAGAATACTTAGGTAACTAAGACGTAGTAGCTTTATTAAATACTAGAATATAATTAGTATATTTCTTAAAAAGTTCTAGTGTTAGAATATTCTTAAGAGTAATTATTACGTCTAGAAGTATAGAAATAAATAGAAGATAAATTATTATATTATAAGCTTACTTAGAAAGCTCTCTTAAGTAGTAAAGCTTCTAAGAGCTTATCTTAATCTATGCTAGTATAATTACGTGCTGTGCTCTTAAGAAGTATCTAGAGGTATATTCTATAATATACTCTCTAAGTATTCTATAAGAGTAGGCTGCGTAGTTTATAATAAGCTCTCTTATTATAGCTAAGAACACTAATTACGTGCTTATTAGAGCGTATATAGCGCTAAGAGCTTACTTAGCGTACGCGCGCTAATTATAATATTACTAAAAATTATTTAATTAGCTAAACGCTCTCTACCTCTTACCTAAAACAAGAGTAAGTATTTCTAATTTTTATTAGTACGCTTACTAACTCTAGCAGCATACTCTATTATACTAATTAAACTAAGTATATCTCTCTATATTTATCTCTAAGCTCTATAGCATTATATTAAATAAGAATAAGTATAAGCATAAGAATAGCTACTCTTCTAAGAATAAGTAGTCTAGTTCTAGCTCTATAAGCGCCTCTAAAGTAACTTCTTTAAGTTCTAGTTATATAAGCACGTTAAAGGCTAAGCTATTAAGCTCTAATACCTCTAACTTCTCTAAGTATCTAGCTACTCTCTCTAAGGTAGATAATTACAAGCGCTTAAATAAGCTCTATAGTATTTCTAGAAGCTCTTCTAAGCGTAGTTCTTCTAGTAAGAAGTAGAGCTCTAGTTCTATAAGTACTTCTACTCTTACCTATAACCTATTTACTACTCTAACTTACGCTTCTAAGAAGTCTAATCTATTTACTAAGTATAGTAATATAGTTACTTAAGAGTAGGCTAATAATATTTTACGTTATAATAAGCGCGCTGTCTAGAAGTACACTAATAAGTAGTACGCTTACAACTTTAAAGCTAAGAATAAAGTAGAGTAAGAGTATTATAACTAGATTACTTATAAGTATTATATTACTAGTTAAGCTATAGAAAATAAGTAGTATCTACGTTATAAGCGTAACAAGTAGGTTAAGCGCAACTTAGAGTATAGCAACAAGAATTTTAAAGCTAAGGTAGTTACTAAAACTAAGTATATTAAGTCTAAGAATAAGCGCTTTGTTAACAAGTAGTGTACTAAGTAAAAACGCTTTAAGATTCTACTTCTAAGAGCTATTAAGCTCTATTAAGAGATAGTTCTAGAAAAAGTAATCTACTAAGCGTAGTAGTCTACTAATTCTATTAGCGTAATAGAAAAGTATAATAATAAGTAGGCTAGTAAGACTACCTAGAAAGAGTATACTAACTACAATTCTAACGTTACTACGCTCTCTTAGAAGCTTTCTAGTAATTTCTATAAGTATTCTACTAAAGTTACTATTATAGTTTCTAGTTCTTTAGCTACTAGTAATGCTTATTCTAATATTCTTTTTCTAGGTTCTTCTAGTTCTAAGAGCTCTACTTCTAAGAATTCTATTACTATTTCTTCTAACACTTCTAAGCTTTCTACTAAAGCCTTAGATAAGCTTTCTATTTCTTAAGAGAGTAGTATAGTTTACAACACTTTATCTTTCTCTAGCTCTACTTCTAAGAAGAGACGTTCTTTTATTATTATAAGTAGTATAGAGAGCTTTTTCTTTAATCTAAAGCTTTCTATCTAGTCTAATAGTTTAGATATTACTAATTCTTCTAACAAGTATAATAATAAGAAGTATAATAGTAAGAAGTATACACTTAATAAAGATTCTAATAATAAGAATAATAAAGCTTTAGTAACTAAGTCTATACGTAAGCGCAGCTCTAAGAAGCCTATTTTTATTACTACTAGTAAGCTTTGCAAGATAGTGTACCTCTAATACTTCTAGTCTATAAGCACTAGAAAAGCTACTAACTCTCTCTATAAAAACTACGTAAGTATTAATAAAAGTAAGAAGTCTAAGCGCTATCTTACTAGTGCTATTAGTAATTATAGATATAATAATGTATACGTATACTCTTTTTTAAGCTTAAGAAGCTTTACTAACTCTTTTTTAGACCTAAGTATATAGAGAAGGTTACTAAGTATATAGTTAATTAGTTTTACACTATAGAGTAGAACCTAAAGACTAGTTATCTACTTAATATTAAGAACTCTTACTTTTGTAAGCTTGTCTGTAACTATAATACTACTTTTAAGTAGTACCTTAAGTATAGCTATATAATCTAGAGGCGTAGTAAGAAGTAGAGCTTTAACATCTTAAAGGTAGAGCGTAATACTAATAAGTCTAAGAATACTTCTAGTATTAAGTAGTCTTAATCTAATCTTAATAATAAGACTAATAACGCTTCTACTTCTAAGCAGCGTTCTTCTAGTAAGTTTTATTCTAGTGCTCTAACTTCTTAGTGCTAATAAGCTTTATAGAACTTTATCTAGTAGTTAAGTAGGTTAACTATAATAAAACTATAGATAATAGTGCAGCACTCTCTAATAATAGCAATAGAAGAGCGTCTTCTAAGACTATTACTAATAATACTATTATAGTTGCCTATAAGAGTATTACTACTAAACTTAGTTATATATTTACGTCTACAGAGAAAGTTATACTCTCTTAGTTCTTTATCTTAGAGTTTAAGTATCTCTAAGCTTGTAAGAATACTACTAATAACTAGTAGTGCTTTTCTAACTTTGCGCTTAGATAACTAAAGAAGTGTTACTCTAATTATAGTTTTAGATATATACTTTTTTATCTTACTATACTCTTTAAAGCGTATACTTTAATAAAAGCCTTTTCTAATAAGTAGTTTTCTATAGACCTGTAAGAGAGGCTACACTTAAAATACACTTTCTACTACTCTCTAAAAAGAGTAGCTAAAAACTCTTTTATACTTTATAAGCTTTATAATACTACTAATAATTTAATATTCTTTATATTTAACTACTTCTTAAAGTAGGTAAATTACTAAACTAATAGATTTTTAGTAAGCCTATTAGCTAGCATGCTCTTAGTCTCTAGGTACTTAACTCTAAAAGACCTTTTAGCATACTTTTACCTTAGCTATATATTTTAGATATTAATATATCTAAGGCGTATTATTATACGCTTATTAGCGCTAACTACTAAGCGTATAGTCTACTAGTTATTGCAGAAAATTATCTACGCTACTTCTAAGATAAGAGTAAGCTTCTAAAATAGCCTCTTAAGAGCTATTACTTCTTTACTAATATACTTAAGAGTAAGAAGCTTTGCTTCTATAGTTAAAGTTATTATAGTTACTTATTACACTACTTTCTAAATAATAGTACCTCTAAAGAGTATAATAAAGTAGCTTTATAAAGAGCGCCTAGTCTCTAGGTTATCTATAAAAGAAGCGTTACTATAAATTATAAGCTCTACTCTAGAGTACACTCTATAGTAGATAGCCTAATAGCAAGTCTTATATAAATATATAATTACTTAGTTAACTACTTTAATATACTCTTTACTTAGATTTATAAGAAAGTGTAAAAGCTTTAAAGCAGCGTATACTATATTAGACTATAGTATAATAGCTATATAGAGTAGTAATCTAACACGCTCTTAGTAGTCTTTAACTACTTTCTTATCTACTTTACCTATTAACTTTATAAGCTCTTAGCTTAGAAGTAGTGTAGTAAAGCTTAAAGAAGTACTTTCTAAGTTAAACTTCTTAGCGAGCTTATCTAAATACTTATTATATATAAGCGTTATAGTATAAGTAGCGTAATTGCGTAATACTCTTACTTCTAGAAACTATTTAACTAGGCCTTTCTCTTTTAGATTATATACTACTTTTATTATATTAGTAACTTATAAAGCTTCTTAATAAGTAGTGTAGTAATATATAAGTAGTATATTATTAACGTAGAAGAGTAGAAGAATTTTTCTTTATTTATTAAAGAAGAGATAAGGCTCTTCTTTAGAAGTAATAAGACCTACTTTCTTTACTATGCGTAAGAGCTCTTTATACTAGAGTAGTAGAGAGTTCTTTAGTTTATAGAGAGTACGCTTAAGCTTTATACACTTACTAGACTTTTTAAAGCTATCTAGTATATTATATACTATAACTAGCTAGTGCTCTTAGTGCGTATAAAGAAATACTTCTATAACATTAAATTAGAGAATTTCTAGGTTAAACTTAGCTACTATTACTATTACTATTCTAAAAGAGTATAAGGTAAGTGTTACTATATACGTAGAGTATATAGAATTAATTACTTATAGATCTTCTCTTACTACTACGTAAGCTTTATACTTAATAAAGTAGCTATTCTAATTAACCTTATATACAAATACCTACTTTAGTAGAAGTAGACGCTCTTATACTAAGAAGCGCTTAATTTTCTTCTAGGTATCTACTTAATAGAGTATATTAATCTTCTTGTTATAAGCTTTATAGAAGAGCTTTCTATATAGATAGTTACTAAGATCTTTATACTTCTTTAGAAGTAGTAGTAGTTAATTATAGTATATGCGTTTAGATAGCTTATACTTCTATAAAAGTATATTACCTAAGATTATAGCTACTATAATTAAGTAGACTATTATAAGCTCTTTTTAGTCTTCTTCTACTCTATATAAGTATTAGAGAAGACTATTTAGAAGATTATTATCTTATATACTATTCTATAGATTATATAGTATATAAACTTCTAGTTCTTCTACTTTTAGGCCTTTGCGTTACTCTCTAATTCTAGAGCTTAATTACGTTAGTTCTTTATAATTACGCCTCTAGCGTGTTAGTTTAGAAGTAGGTAGTAGTTCTATTTTACCTTATTCTAGAGAAGTTCTAAACATAGAGTGTACGTAGAAATATAGTATACTTAGAGGCACTCTATTCTAATAAGCACTATGTGCCTTATTCTAATAAAAGCTCTTTATGTTAGAAAGCTATTTATTACTTAGTACTAGTAGGTACTCTTTTCTAGTTTAGTGCACTTTCTAGGCGCTACTATTATACTTCTAACTAGACCTTATAGTCTAGTACGCTCTAGGCTCTAGTATTTACTCTAGAGTAAATAGGCTAGTATGCTCTTAAGAGTCTATATAGATTTCTAGTAGTTAGCTAGCTAAGCTTTCTACCTATATAGAAGATATATTATATACTACTTATTAATTAGGCTAGCTAGCCTATTTAATAGTAAGCTATAATATACTACCTTCTAGCTTCTAGATAAAGTCTTTAGAAGTATACTAGTCTTAAGTTTTATCTACTATAGCGTAGAGCTAGTTAAAGATATCTTTATACGCTTCTTCTACGTTATATAGCTTATTCTTATATAGAAGATTAATAATATATATAAGCTCTTCTACTAAGTACTTCTAGCTACCTTTAGCGCTGCTTTTATAGAAAAGCTCTTTATTAAAGCTTATATTTCTTATTATAATTATTTAATTAAGCTTTAGAACCTATATTCTATAAATATTAAACGCTCTATATTCTACTAGGTATCTAATATAGCTTCTTAGTATAACTTTAAAGTTACGCTTATCTTATCTAGCTACTTACTCTCTATTAAGTAGGTAAGCTCTATAGCTATAGGCGTAGATAGTACTCTAATTTAGGTAAAGATTAGCTATAATAGTATAGACTTTCTTACTATGCTCTATATACTATGCGTTAAGTATAGTGTTAGGTACTAAGAGATTATAAGTATGTAATAGGCTTATGTTATATAGCTAGGTTACTACTTCTATAATATCTAGCTAGAGCTTTTTAGAGAGATTTACACTAACTCTTATCTTAATAAACTTAGTAATTATCTTTTAACTTACTCTTTCTACTTCTCTATTTAGTTTATAAGTATAGATAAAGGTACGCTCTATAATAATACTCTACTCTTTAGCCTATGTCTTAAAGCGTAACTTACCTCTCTAAGATAGTATTATAATATTATTATCTTATATAATAACATAGATATTAAGCTTATACTAAGCTATAAGAAAGCTTATAAAGTTGTAAAAGACTCTTATAATCTCTATAAGCATTTTAGCTTAGAGAGTATATTAATAGATCTTACTACTATAATTATCTTTAAGTACTATAATCTAGAGCTTTCTATTACAACTAGTAGAAAAGTTAAAAAGATTCTACAAGATTCTCTAATAAGGTTTTAGAGCTTTCTTATATAGTTATCTAGAGATACGCTGCCTTGCATAAGTAATAGCGTAATACTTACACTTACTTTAGCTTATTCTCTTAATACGTATATTACGTATATTCTTAATAAGAGCTTAGAGCGCTTCTAAATCTAGGTAGCCTACTCTTATATACTAAAGCTCCTCTAAATTAGACTAAGAAAGGCTTCTCTAGAATTATTATAAGCGCTAGTTATTAGTTACGCTTATTATAGTTAGGTAAAACTTTAAAGAATTATATTTAATAAACGTAAGCTTATACTCTTTCTTAAGCTTTACTAGTATAAAGTTATTAGCAAGCGTTTCTATACAAAGCGTTAAGTCTAACTCTAGGTACTATAGTCTAGCTTTATTAAGAGCTACTTCTAAGATAATATTAATATAGAAACTCTCTATAAGCGCTATACTTATTAGAATAAGATTCTCTATATATAGTTCTCTTTTTCTAGTTAGAGCGTTTCTAATTCTTTGTATACTATATCTAAGTACCTAGAAGAAGAAGCTTTCTACTTCTATAGTGCAGAATTTATATACTCTTATAAAGGTCTTTAGCTTAAGTAGAGATATATTATTAATAAAATATACTACTACTCTATTGTCTAAGATAGTGCTTATAGAAAGTAGGTAGACGTTAAAATCTATAGTAGAGTATACACTACTAATACTTAGCTAACTTATAATAAGAGTAGAGTTAATAAGTATTACCTAAATTAACTCTAGATAGATAGAGTTTAGGCTCTTAATCTATACTTACTTTAGAGTAGTCTATCTCTTCTTATTAAGAGCTCTTTATAGGCTATTATACTTTAAGTCTCTAAGCTTAGTAGTAATCTTAGCCTTAGCTTTGTTAGAAAGCTTTAGAGGTTTACCTATAAGCGCTGTTTCTAAACGCTTATATATAGTAGTAGACTACTTATAGTACTATCTATATAAGTAATTCTTCTTAGACTTCTAGAATAAGTTATTATTACTAGAAGCTTGTTACAGTACTTCTATAATAGTAAATATACTACCTCTACTAGTAGAGTAAGTAGTATACTCTTAGATTAGCGTAGTAAAAATCTTTAACACTTATTTAAGAGTAACCTAAGTTCTACTAATAGTAAGAGCTTTAATAAGGTTCTACTATATAAAGCGCCTCTATTTTAGAGTAAGTCTAACGCTAATTACTTCTAAATAGTTTTAAATAGTAAGCGTATTATTAACTTTAGTAAGTTTATATACTTTAGCTTAGGCTAGAATATAGAAGTATTTCTATTACTAGCGCTTAGCGTTAATATATTCTTATTACGCTTTCTAGAGGTATACTCTATACTATAAGTATATAAGATTCTTAGTGTAGTTCTTCTCTAGAGAAAGCGTAGACTTAAGATATTTAATAAGTACTTATAATATAGCCTCTTTCTCTATAAAGATAGAAAGTATAGTAGAAGCTAGAAGCTTTAGGCTAATAGTCTAATTAACCTAGTTCTAAAGATACTTAATATAAGTGCTCTTTAACTACTATTCTATTACTTATATCTTATACTTTATAATAGATAGGTTATACTTATTAGCGTAGAGCTTATTAACTAAAGCGTTCTATATAATTACTACTAGCTCTAGAGTAGTTAGAACGCTTATCTAGATAGAAGTAGCTATTTTAGCGTTAGAGTTAATATTAGCCTAAATTTCTCTACTTAGAGTATAGAATTTAAACTAGGTAAACTACTTAGGCTAATACACTAAGTTAGTAAGCGTAAAAGCTTCTATAAGAATTATTATAGAGTTACTTATTATAAGTAATTAGAGTAGTACTTCTATAAAAGCGTAAAGATTAGTAATAGAATTAGTATTACTATACTTTGTTAAACGTCTTACGTTTTAAGTATATAAATACAGAACTATATTATCTTCTTAAAGCGCTAGGCTTATAACTATTACGTCTAGAAGTATAGAAATAAATAGAAGATAAATTATTATATTATAAGCTTACTTAGAAAGCTCTCTTAAGTAGTAAAGCTTCTAAGAGCTTATCTTAATCTATACTAGTATAATTACGTACTATACTCTTAAGAAGTATCTAGAGGTACGTTCTATAATAGTAATCTTAGTAGAAGTATCTATAAACTTAGTATAGTCTTTATCTACTATAGCGCGCTAAAATTAAGAGTTCTAAGGCCCTCTAGTAGCTATTAGATAAATAGTTAAATTCTACTTCTTATATAGCTTTTATATTACCTTAAGTAAAATCTATTAAATATTAATCTTAGAAGTAGGCTTAGGTAGCAGTGTTAGTACTTTAGAATCTATAGGCTTAGAGAGAACCTCTATATAACTAGAAAACTAAAGTAGTAGTAGAGGCTCTATATTCTTAATAGTAACGCTATAGTCTATTAAACTAAAATTCTATTTAGCGTAACTAGAAGGCTAGGCGTTAGAAGAAGTTTCTACTTCTAGAGAGTTATGCGTATAATAGAAATCTAGTAGACTAATAGAGCTTATTTTCTTTTTTTTATAAATAACTAATAGTGCAACTTTAGTAAGCTAATATAACTAGTAATAGTACTAGTTAGTAAATTTAATTATTTCTATATAGTAATTAAGTTTAGGTTAGTAGAGCCTTCTCTATTTAAACCTAAGCATAAGATTAAAAAAACTATAAGATTCTACTACATAAGTAGTTATACGTTCTACGTAGGTATCTATTTTAAAAAAGAATTTAATCTAGTAGGTAATTAATTTAGTAGTCTTACTATTATAGCTTTTATATATAATAGATTATAATAGTAGAATTAAAGTAAAGGCGTAGATTTAGTTTAAAAACTTTTTTAAAACAAAATTACTATCTACACTATTATTAGCTAAGGTCTTATACCTATAAGAAACTACTAGAGTAGAGCTAATAAAAAAAGAAAAAGTAAACTATTCTAAATTATAGAAAGTAATATAGCTAAAGCTAGTAGTAGATATAAAAGTAAATTATGTAAAGCTTAGAGTTAAGTAGTAGTTTCTCTACTACTAGACCTAGATCTATTAAAGTAGCGCACTAGTGTTATAGGTAGTAAGGCCTATAAATAACTTAGCTAGAGCGTTTTACTATAGCTATAGTTTAACTCTAGAAGGTAGTCTACCTTCTAGAGTTAGTAGTTTTCTAAATTAGATTTAGAAGCGTCTTCTATATTAGAAAGGTTAAACTAATTATTGCTATAGTTAGGCTCTAGAAAAAACCTAGCTTAACGCTAAGTAGCTTTAACTAGTTCTTTCTTAGACTTCTTAGAGTAATTACAGGTAATATAACTAGGCTAGTAATAGGTAAAATAAACTTTAGGCTTATTATTAGCTAGCTTAGAGATATAAGGCTTTAAAAAGGTTAGCTTAGTAGCGTCTAGCTAACCTATATCTTAACGCATAGAAGTATCTTTTACCTTAGAACTCTCTACTATAGTAGCGTTATTAGTAGTAGTAGAACTATAGTAATTGTAATTCTAAAAGCGCTTATAGAAAGCTACTCTAGAAGTATAGTTAAAGTTATATATATAGACTATAATAGACTCTAGAAGCTAATAGAAGGTCTCTAACGTAGAAGTAGTTTAAGGTAATATATTAAGAAAACTAGCGTAGCGTAATAGAAGCTTACTTATAATCTTAATACTACGTAACTTATAAGAAATATAAAGGTTTATAGCTAGAATACTAAAGTTAACCTTAAAAGAGGCCTAGGCTTTAGAGTTAGTCTAAACGTTAATAGGTACATAGAGGTATTAAAGCTAGAATATCTTATTTTTATTTATAGCAAAGAGGTTAGAGTTACTCTAGATCTAATATAGAATAAGAAAGTACTCTATCTTAGTAGAAAAAGTATAGCTATACTATAATTCTAGAGAAGAAAGAGTAATATAAGCTAATCTATTAGTATACTAGTAGATAGATTAGGCCTAAGTCTTAGAATCTTAGAACTACTTACTCTTAGCTATCTAGTAAGTAAATATACCTAAAAAAAATAAGTTTAATAATATAGAGTTACTCTTAAAGAGGTATAGCTTAAATAGACTACTATTATTAGCGTCTGTATAGACTTATATATTATTTATAAAATGCTTTATTTTATAAAGAGTAGGTAGAAGAATAACTACTTAACTCTTAATAATAATAAATTTATTATTCTTAGTAACTATAGATACTAGCTAAGTAAAAGAAGAGAGCTAGGTAGTAGAAGTAGGTTTACTACGTTGCATAATTAAAGGTAGAAATTTAGAAGTAAAATCTAGAGAGGCCTTTATAGAGGTAGAAATAGGTATAACTAGAGGCGTTTAAGTAGATAAATTATCTAATAGAGATAAAGAAAGTTATAAGAGCTATAAATTTACTTATTCTTTTAGAAGAGTATTACGTTAGGTAAAATCTAGCGTATTCTTTGTCTTAGTAAGTAAAGCTAATAGCTTAGTAGTCTACTTCTACTAGGTCTTAGCGTTATTAGTAGTGTTATTATACTAGATACGCTCTTTATTAAGCTACGTAATTAAGTAGAAGTAATAGGTAGAAACGTTCTTAAGGTCTTTTTAAAGTAATTTAAAGTTCTTACTTAAGTAGGTATAGTAGTTCTTAGTATTATAATACTCTAAAGTATAGCTAGCTAGAGTATAAAAGAGTCTAGAGGTAAGAGTAGCTAGGTAGTTATAATCTAAAGTAAAAAACGTAGATAGGTTAGTAGCTTCTAGCAGGTATATAAAATAGAAGCTTAGAAAGGTTTACTTATCTAGATTAAACTTAGCTATATACTTAGTAAGGTAGTTCTAGATAGCTTCTATAGAATATAGGTAAAATATATATAAATTATTAATACCTAAAAGCTAGTTACTAGAATAGCTAGGTATAGTAGAAAGCTAAAAAGTAGTAATCTCTAGCTTAGAGTAAGAGAGCAAAGTGCTAGAGTAGCTAGCTTATAAGATATTCTTATCTAGAAATAAAAAAAAAAGGTAGAAAAGTTTAGAATCTAAAACTTTAATAGATAAATCTAGTAACTTAATTATATAACTCTAAATATTCTAAGCTACGTTAATACTAGAGTTAATATAGTAGAGTAGAGTAGCTAGTAGAAGTAGCTTTCTAAAAGCTATTTCTAAAGATAGAAACTTATTAGAGAGCGCTTAGCTAGTAGTGTTAAAGCTAGAAAGCTCTCTAGTAGACTTAATAAAAGAGAGTTAACTAAAATAGGCTTAACTAGTAGTATTAAGCCTGTAAAAGAGGTTATGTTATAGAATACACCTCTAGATACTTCTTAAGAGTACAGTACGTAATTATACTAGCATAGATTAAGATAAGCTCTTAGAAGCTTTACTACTTAAGAGAGCTTTCTAAGTAAGCTTATAATATAATAATTTATCTTCTATTTATTTCTATACTTCTAGACGCAACAGGTTATAGCTCTTAGACTAAAACTTCTTAGTAACTTTAATAATAGGCTAAGACTTCTTAGCAACCTTAGTAATAGGCTAAAGCTTCTTAGTAACCTTAATAGTAGGCTATTTAGTATCTATAGAGTTCTTAGAGTTAGAAGTAGAAAGAGCTAAGTAGAAAACTATAAAGGCTTTGCGCAACTAGCTATAGAACTAAGAGTAGATTTTAGTGTAAGTGTAACCTTTAGAAAGAGAGCTATTAAAGAATACCTAGTGCTACGTAGAAACGCTATAGCTACACTAGAACTTATCTTTATTACTAGTATTAGCTATTATATATAGTACTTTTTAAGAAAGATAGAAAAATTAGTAGTAACTTTATAAGAGATAACTTAGAATAGAGTTAAAGTTAGTTAAGAGTTTTATCTAAGTATATAGGTAAAGAGAGGTAAGTTTTAATTACGTAGGTTCTTAAACTACAAAGATAGAGCAGCCTAAGATAGTAGTAGATAAGTATCTATTTACGTAATAGATAAAATTTCTAAAATTTACTAGCCTACTAAACTTAAAAGTTTATAGCTAGAAATAGAGCGCGCGTATATAAGCGCGTAAAGGTAGGTAGGTAAGTAGAGTAAAAACTATAGCTCTAGGCTATTAGATAGTAAAGGCTATTCTATAGTAAGAGAGCTATTCTTTTCTACCTAATAGCGTACTAAGATAGAGTCTAAATCTAACTTACGCTAGTAGTAATTAGAGCGCTAAAATTTTAGCGCGCTCTTCTACTATCTAAAAGCGCTAGACTTAGTAAAGAGCTAGTAACTAAAGCTATAATTCTATATAATAACTAAGAATAAGTAAGAGCTACTTATTTTTATTAAGGCTAGAAGCCTATAGTAAGTAAAAATACTTATAAAATCTACTATTATATAAAGTAGACTTTACGCATAGAGAGGTAGGCTAGTTAGAAGATAGCTTATATTTAGAGTTAAGAATAGTAAACGCAGAATTTAAGAGAGAAAGAGTCTAGCTAGATTTATATAGAAAGAGAGAAAGAAAGCTAGTAAAAGCTAGTACTAAATAGTACTAGCTTATAGTAGTAAATATCTCTTTTAAAGAGTCTAGTAGCTTTAGTAGAGTCTAGTAGCTTTAGTAGAGTCTAGTAGCTTTAGTAAAGTCTAGTAGCTTTAGAGATAGAGATATTTAAAGTTAAAGTAAGAAGATAGCTCTAAGTAAACCTATAAGGTTTATAGAGGCTATATTCTTACACTAATATTTTATAAAAGCTAGTTATAGTACTTTAAGTATTAATTTAGAATATAAAAATCTAAAATACTAATATAGTTATATAAGTTATATAAGTAATAAAGATACTAAAGTATATATTTTATATTTTTTTATAGTTAACTTACTTTAGTATATATATAATTTTAAAGTTTAGTTCTTTTATTTTATTTATAGTACTATAATAATATAAAGTAAAATAAGCTACTTATAATTTTTAAATTATATAACTACTATATACGTAAAGGTACTTCTTATTAAATAAGAGATATTGTAATTCTTAGAGTCTACTATCTATAATATATCTATTTCTTAGATACCTATAATAACTAACTATAACTACTTAACGCGAAGCTACACTACATACCTCTCTACTACTAATAATTATTCTTCTTCTTATTCTTACTCTTTCTACTCTTATAGAACTTGTATATCTTATTCTTCTTATTATCTCTAGTCTAATCTAACTTACAATAGGTGCTATACTTGCATAGTAGCTTCTTGTTGTATCTTTTAGCTACTATTTTAGCGTTAATCTTCTTTGTTAGCTTCTCTTTCTCTTTCTTATTCTTAAGTTCTAGACGATAATAGTCTTTGTAGTTCTTGTTGTTTCTGTTAACAGACCTAGCAAGGCTGCAAGGCCTAAGAGAAGCAAGTAAGGTAGCCTATATAGACTTGCTAGGTGTAATAGAATGTAGTGTTAAGAGAGCTAGTGTTAACGGGTCTAGTGTTATAAGATCCGCTGGTTTAATTTCCTCTAGTATAGTTAGATCGAGAGGAGTAGGCGGGATAGACTAGAATTCTTTAATCTTATGCAGTACGGGGCTGCTGGCATAAAGATTAGGTTCGCTAAGTTCTGCCTGAGAAGTCTCTTCGAGGATGTCGTTTCTGTTATAGTTTGGACAGGTGGCACAGCGCTTGTTCGAGGGCTTAGTTTGCATAATAGAGTCGTGTTTGCAATGTCGCAGGCCTATGATCTTGGCTACGTGTTGAGATTAATAGCTACTGCGGAGCGGTGATGCGTGCCTGGAGGATACGTCGAACGGTGAACCTACTCTCTACTTTCTATTGAGCAGCGGAGTACTTAATGCATGTTTGAGCAAACACCGCTCAAAGACAGCGGATGAACAAGGACGTAATTGTGAACGAAGCATTCCACCAGATACTTCTAGATGTCTCCGGAAATCTTATCAAACTCCGGGTCGTTCTGGTAATACCACTTTACCTTGCTCAGTGCAAACAACACCAAGAGTAATCCTATCAGAGATACCTGTACCACAATCAAGCCCACTGACTCTAAGAAGACGACTAAATAACCATCTCACTTCACACCCTCCTCCTCAAACCGTCTCGCAATCTCTAAAACCCCCGCATCCAACCTCGACCCCCCCAAAAACGTCACACTAAACGGCAACACCCCCTCATCCCCCTCCTTCCCACTCAACTCCTTAACCGGATACATCCCCGCCGGCACAGCCACCCCACAAAGATCCAACACATTCCCGCAGTGCGTAAACTCACCCAGAATACTATTCTTCTTAATCGGATCACGGAGCACCTCGTCTATGCGCCAGTGCGTCGGAGTGGTCGGTACAACGACGACATCGACACCAGATGCGGAGTACGCGAAGACCTTTTCTGCTTGACGGGTATACAGGGCTTGGGCCTGCAGGTCGCGGTAGGCGTCTACGGCTGAGCTCTTCCGCGCGACGACGGCGTCCATGAGTTGTGCGGTTACGGGGTGGAGGGCTGAGCGGTTCTTCTCGAGGAAGTCGTCTGGGAGGGAGGCTAGGCGTTCGGACACGAATGTGCCGTCGTAGAGTAGTTGGCCGGCTTTTTGGAAGGGCGACCAGTCGATTGGTGTGAGGACGCCGCCGATGGCTTGGAGTCTCGAGATCGTTTCGTTGAACATGCGACGGGCTGGTGGTGAGCAGATAGCGAGTGCTTCGGGTGGCGGAATGCCGAATTTGAACGTGCGGGATTGGGGGCCGATGCTGTTGATGTGGCGTTCGAAGCCCATCTCGGGTTTCGCGTATGGGTCGAGTTCGTCGTGACCTTCTAGTATTTGCCAGAGGGTTCGTGCGTCGGAGACGGTTTTTGTGGAGAGCGCGATGCAGTCCAGCGACAAGCATGCTGGCGTGATGCCTCGGAAGGAGATGGTGCCTCGTGTAGGCTTGTATCCGACGATGCCGTTGAAGCCAGCGGGTACCCTGCCTGATCCTGCGGTGTCGGTTGCCAGTGAGAAGGAGACAAGATTCGCTCCTACTGAGACGGTACTGCCGCTGCTTGATCCGCCGCTGATGTAGTCTTTGTGGAATACTGAGTGTGGGATTCCGTATGGGCTGCGACATCCTACGAGGCCGGTCGCGAGCTGGTCTAGATTGGCTTTTCCTATGAACAAGGCGCCTTCGGCGACGACTTTGTCGTATACTGGAGCGGAGGTTGAGGGAACGTGCGCAAGTGGTGGACATGCGGTTGTGGTGGGAAGACCAGCGATGTCGATGCTGTCTTTGACGCTGAAGGGAACGCCAAACAGGGGCGGAAGTGCGTTTCGGTCGGGGTAAGTCGATACTAACTGTCTTGCGGCATCTAGAGCTGCTTCGCGTGGCTGTAAGTGTATCCAGACTGCCGGGTCTACTTTCTTGTATGCTTCAATCTTTTCGTAGATTGCCTCAACGACGGTTACGGGTGAAAGTCCGCTCTTGTACGCTCGCTGTAACGCGGATATCGTGAGTTCGCCATCAAATGTCGGTGGTGTCTGAGGAGGCGTCGAATTGGCGACCGGCCCCTTACTTAACAACGGTGACAGAGCGTCTAGTAAAGGCTGCAAGCTACCAATGTAACCGAAAAGGCCCTGCGACCAATGTATCATATCCAGCGTCGACTTCTTGAAGCAAGCGTCATTATATCCACTAGTAGCTTCCTCGATACCACAGCATTCAAAACCGCGGTCATTTGCTTCCCGAATAGTAGTAGCAAAACAGCACTCCGTAGTGACACCAGAGACGATCAGATGTGTAATAGCTCTCGCTTTGAGCTGATGCAGAATAGTCGTATTCCAGAACGAGCCTTTGCCGGGTTTGTCAATGACAACCTCCCCAGGAACGGGCTTCAGCTCATCGATGATGTCGTGTCCGTATTCTCCCCGAGTAAGCAGACGGCCGAGCTCGCCTTTGTCGCCGATGACTAGTTTGTGCTGGGTGTTGCCAGGCGCAGCTTCTTGTCTGATCAACTTTGATGATGGGCAGTCGGAGAGATCTGGTTTGTGGCCTTCGCGCGTGTGGAATACAGTCATGCCGGCACTCCGACATGCTTCCAATAGCTTTTTCGTTGGCGCGATGGATGCTTGGACCGCTTCCAGATTGCCGCCTTGGATTTCGCCGAAGCCTTGGGTGAGAAGGAAGTCGCGTTGCATATCGATTATGAGTAACGCGGTATGCTCCAGAGGAAAAGAGAACGCGTACGGTTTCGCGTCGAAAGAGAGCATCGTGCCATTGGGTGAGGTGTTTGCCATCGTTCGTGATACTGTGGCGATTGAGAAGTCCGGTAATTGAAGGTGGTGTATGGGCAGACACGCTCATGTAGGAAAACAACATATACAGCAGTTCGTCAGGGAACGACGACGCGCCATATCTACGTTCGATATCGACTCCATCGAGTGAACGTGGGGACTCCAACACGGGCCGCGAACGGAGTATGCAGCTGGCCTACGGGCCTACGGGCGGGATTTGGAGATGTCTTATCGGTATCGGGTGACGCTAGTACCAGATCGGTCTAGCTCGGCTCTTCGATGAGCGATCTCCATCATGCCCAGCGCCCAACGCTCTTGCATGCCTGTCCACAAATCCAGATTGTAGCGGTACATGTCTGAAGAGTTATGCCGAACCATGTTCGTCTCCGCATGCACCCCGCCATGTCATCAACGACTATCTCCGAGCCGGGGGTCGATATGGTTATCAAGCTGGAGGCGATCTTGATACGGAGATGTACGTAGCTATCACGGCACGAAGACCAAGACTCTAGAGCTTGATAAATTCTGGATATAGTTCTTCTTTCTTCGCATTTTTCGAATTCACCGTGCTGTTCTTTAACCATGTCTGTGCTAAAGGCGAGACTTGCACCTCATCTTCATTTGAGGGTGCCCTTCGAAAGCGGCAAGTATGGCTCACGCTGGTCGAACAAAGGTATGTCTTCTGACTACATTCGTATGTAATGAAATCAAACTAATCGTCGCGTCAATACCAGATCTTGATCCGGTGCCACCAGAA
This sequence comes from Alternaria sp. Ai002NY15, assembly GCA_023758125.1. Classification (NCBI taxonomy): domain Eukaryota; kingdom Fungi; phylum Ascomycota; class Dothideomycetes; order Pleosporales; family Pleosporaceae; genus Alternaria; species Alternaria sp. Ai002NY15. The sequence goes on along the minus strand of JAFVLO010000041.1, from coordinate 125,080 downwards.
CAGCGTACCTGGGGTGGTCTCGACTACTGGGCGTACTGGTGCTCGGACATGCTTGCACCTCCTTTGGCGTCTACCGTGAGCAGTGTCATGGCTCTGGGTTTCACAGCCAGAGAGACAATTCCGATCGTCTTCTTCGGTTTTGCCATTTGCAGCGTTGTGATAACGCTCACTGGCAAGATGGGTGCCACATACAATGTGTCCTTCCCGGTCATCGTCCGAAGTGTCTTTGGCATGTATGGCTCGTTCCCAGCCATCTGCATTCGAGCTTTCGTCGCCATGATGTGGGCTGCAATTCTCACGGTCCAGGCGAGCAACTTTCTGCAACGATGTCTTGAGGCAATCTGGCCAAGCTTCATTACTTTTCCGAATCATCTACCGGAGAGTGCTGGGATAGACTGTAAGACTGAGTTTTCTAAGCTTGCTTTTGGGCGTTACTAATGGTCTCGCAGCGGCTGGATTGCTTTGCCTGTTCTTGTACTGGTTCTTGCAGACCGCACTCGCCCTCATGCCAATCTCAAAGTTGCGCGTCCTCTTCTGGATCAAGGGTATCGTCGTGCCGCCAACATTCTTCGCTCTCTTTCTTTGGGCCGTCATAGTGACAAAAGGGTGAGTGATCTCGTGATAGCCCGCAGCGATGAACGATGCTGACTGAAGATGCAGTGGCGGTCCGCTCATCAAAGGAAAAGTGGAGATTACTTCAACATACATGAACACCGTCTACTCAGTGCTCACTGGTCTCAACGCTGTGGTCGGGCTATTCTCCTCTTTGGCAGTCAACATGCCTGATTTCGGCAGGTTCTCGAAGAACCAGCTCGCCGGCTACCATCAATTCCTCGCCCTCCCCATCATTGGAACATTAGGAGCCCTGACGCCGATCTTCGTCACCGATGCCCATTCGTACCTGTGGGGCGAGTTCGAATGGTATATGCCAACCGTCATTGCGAAATTTGACTCTCGAGCTGCAAAGTTCTTCGTATCCGCCAGCTTTCTCCTCGCAACGATCGGCAACCAGATCGCGGCGGATACCTACCCGTTTGCGAACGATGTAGCGGGCATGCTACCAAAGTACATCAACATCTTCCGGGCTACAATCATCATTTCCGTCTTTTGCATCATATCCACGCCGTGGAACATCATTAAGAACGCGTCGGGTCTGCTCTCGTTCTTGAGCGGCTACTCATGTCTCATGGGCCCTCTCGCAGGTACGATGGTCAGCGACTATTACCTTGTCAAGAAATGCAAACTGGATGTGGATCAGCTCTACACGCATCGCGGCATCTACTGGTATGATAGAGGCTGGAACTGGAGGGCGTATGTGTCCTTCGTTGTAGGATTCGCTCCCCTCCTCCCAGGTTTTGCTAAGAGCATCGACAACGATCTGGACATCGGTGGCGCTTGGAAAGTCTATACGTTTGCGTGGATCTTTGGGTTCTTCCTTTCGCTGTTTACGCACTACGTTGTATGTACATATATTTCGCCGGCGACAGAATCGTTGGTAAATTGCGCGGTGTATCCGCCGCAAAAAGGTGAGGTGGTCGCGCCGGTTCTTGAGGGCGAGGAATTGTCGAATAAGGAAACTCTTGTGGCGAAGGAGAAGGAGATGGCCAATATGGCTTAGCCAACATCGCACTAAGGATTTCAATCCGAACCAAGTAATGTTTTCCTCTGCCTTATATAGATGATGTCGTGAAGGAGATGCGAAGCTCTTGTGTTCTTTTAAAGATGCCGCTGATTAATTTCCGCTTGGTCTGTGCTTCCACGGGCTGGGCCACCTCGGCTGTCTCTCGTCCCATGTGCTCTTCATTCCCAACCTCCCTGTCCGTGGACCAACTCAACGCACATGGCACCCACGTCACCAGCGACATCAATGGACCAGTAGCTATGTTCAACACGACGCGCCAAGCAGGAATGGCAGTGTGATGCTAAGTCTTCATGGAGATAGCACCATCGTCAGGCATCTTGCGAAGTCGCCTGCGGACGCATCCCACGTATTGCGATCGAATCAACAACATACTGGGGCTTTCCGTCTACTACCGAGACGGAGATATACTGCGTGTTGAAATGCAAGCATGAGCTTCGTGCCTGGTGAGAACTCGCCGCCAGACTACCACTTCCCGCGTGTAGCCAACGTCCACACTACGAAGCCAAAGTCGCGACGTCCATGCGATCCCTGTCGACGACGGAAGTCACGTTGCGAAATATCAGACACCGGACCACCATGCGTTCTTTGTCAATTCCATGATCAAGAATGCACCTTCAATGAAAATCCACTACCACGGAAACGACGTGCCGTGGCCATCAACGAGGCCTCTGAGCCTACTGAAACCGCCCGTGGCCAAATACCTCTTGGAAACGACTACAGGAACAACACTGCCCAATCTACATCACCTCAGGATACTACTGCCAAAATCCGACAGGATCCGCCAATCGATGACTATGCAAATCTACACGGTCCTTCGCTCCTCAAGAAAACGCTGGGCTTGCAGACGAGCAGGCATAGTCGTCTTGTCGGCTCGACCTCGGAGTACGAACGTCTTTTGTTGGCACTTGAGCCAGTTCAATCCGCTGGCGGTGCTGATGCTTTGGCAGGCCATCCAAAATTACGAAAAGTAGACGACGCACATGCAACGACATTCGTCTCGTCACCCGACGCCGGTACGCTCAATAGTCAAGGCGATATTCCGGATCTCGACGCTATCGAGATAGCTGTAGCACCGCATGGCGCTGCGTTGATACGTCTCTTCTTTCGGATCGTACATCCTAGCTTCCCGATTCTGCACAAGAAGGTTTTCCTCGAAAAGTACGAGCGGACTCATCGAGAGTTCTCGCCGCCGCTGTTAGCCGCAGTTTATCTCCTAGCCCTCACCTGGTGGACGTATTCTAGCGAGCTAGCACTGCAGTCGAAGCCAGACGTTTCGCATCTAGAGTCCTTGACGATGAGGTCGTTCAGCAACATCATTCACAGGCCTAAGCTTTCGACCATACAGGCAGGACTGTTGCTTCTTCAACGACCCGAGGGCAACAGCTGGGCGTTGACATGTCAATTGGTCGGGCTAGCACAAGATATGGGACTTCAGCTTGACTGTACGACATGGCACATCCCAGCCTGGGAGTGTGGCCTTCGTAAACGTTTAGCATGGGCTGTATTCATGCAGGATAAATGGGGTGCGCTGGTGCACGGTCGCCCCTCGCACATTACGCCGATGGATTGGGATGTACAACCTCTGACTGTTGACGACTTCCCAGAGAGCGCCGCTGATGAGGATGACGAAGACGGGAGTACTGAAGTGGAGAAGGGTCGGATCTTGTTTTGCTACATGGTAGATCTTACACAGATCTTGGCACTGATCCTATCGACTTTCTACACGCTAAAGGCCGAGCGCGACTTCGCCAGCCGTTCGCACGAAGGGGTCCGATCGCTGCTCAATGCAGCAAAACCTTTGCAGCTCACACTTCGTCAATGGTATGCCAACATGCCAGCTGCGCTGAAAGTGCAGGACATAGCTGCAAGGAAGCTCTCCAGCGTCGGCTATCTTCATCTTGGTTACTACGCAGTCGAAATGACGCTCCACCGACGCATCATCCGCTCGTTATCTCCAGCAGACGACCTTGAACTCCACACTATATGCCGGCAAGCAGCGCAGATCCGACTCACATCTGCCATGAGTTTCGTGCAATCTCTCCGACCCGAACACTTCCAATCCTTCTGGTATTCATCGTCCACCTACAACTTCACACTCATTGGCTCTTTCATCTCACTTCTTTGGGTGACATCCCTCAGTAGTGAAGAGGCAGGCAGATACCGGGCGCATCTAGACCAGTATAGATGGATCATACGGCTCTCCAGTAAATCGGCAGACTTCCTCGAAAGAGCTCTAGTGTCACTCGATGTGTCATCCAGTGCGCTGATGAAAGCCATTCCCGACGAAACCAACTCACCCGCTACAGCCATTGCTCATCAGGTCAGCATAGGATCAAGTCGCGAGAATGGTGCGCTTGTCCCTGAGAGCAATAGGCCCGTATCTGTTTCCTCAACTCCTTCCGCTACCCAACACGATGGACGAATATACCATACATCGCTGGAAGGGACCGACCTCGTTGACCATTCGTGGTTTGATGCGATACACGAGAGCGACTTCGCCAATGCGTACAACGGCCATGGTGTAACTCCGCCTGGGCAGCTGGACGTGCCATGAGGCGCGATCGAACGCAGAATTGTTGTATCAACTATGACATTCCAAAATCTGTCGACAAACTAGTCCCCCGCAGATCATCATGGCCGATGGGTGTGGAGCCAAACGGCGAAGAGTGTTGCAGAGCGCGCAAGTCAACTTTCGTTCACTGTAGTCTTGTCACCGAGCGCTGCAAGTCGGCACATACAACGCCAAACAGCGTGGATGAGCTGTGAGTGTCGGACCCACCATCCAAGACACTTTCTCGACGTCTTCTACGCGAGCTGGCCACTTGGCAGAGTCGCTCTCCTTCTAGATTTATTTTTAGCGATGCATCATCGTTCCGTGACAGCCCGACGCTTCCCTGCTCCGCGCATACCATACAACCTTCAAATACTATTTATTATTCTTGCCAACCCACCCCACTCCGACGCCAATTGACCCTCTACAAAGCCATCACCATCGGTCTCGCTGCCCTTCTCACTTCCCTAGCTGAACGTGTACCCGTCACGCCGCGCAGCGCTAAGATGATGGCGCACCAGACTGTGGGTTGCGGCGAAGTTTGTAATTCCACACAGGTAAGTGGTGGCCGAGGATGTAGTTGGCAAATATTGCTGATGCTCTTTACTGGGGCCTTTTTAGGATTTGCAGCTGCAAATCGTGCCAGTAATCGCTTTCTATCTACTTCCAGAGAGGGTTAGGCCGTCCTGTCATACTGTCACTTGCTTGTGTATAAGGCAATCTTATTGACAGTCATAACTGATTTCCCTCATTGAAATTGCGTGTTACACTGTATGGAGAGCCATTGATACGTCGTCCGCTATCCTAGTATGATGTTCTCATCGAACTGAGCAGTCTCATCCCATGCTTCCTTCGAGATTGTAGCAACACCCAGCCTCTCGAACACGCCTGGTTTGCTGTTGACTGGTACGACACAAAGCGCCTGAACTTCAGAATGTCTAGAGTCGCCGAACTGACCATTTTCAACATAGGAGATGCCGATGAAATCCAAGGCATCAGCTTCGCCCCGAGGTATTTGCAGAGGCCAGTGGTCGAAAGTTATGTTGCCTACAATGGTGCGCTTCGCATCATTTGTAATGCCCAACGATATCAGAAACCTTGACGCTTCTTTTGTGGCTCCCCACGGTATCCAAGGTTTTACCGCTTCATCGTGCTCTTTGGCGTAGCATAATACACCGAATTGTGCTCTTTGTGCTCCAATGTACAGATATGGGTCAAGATATTCTGGGTTGACTAGCTCTGGAAACGCCTTGCTGCTGCATTTCTCGCCAGTCATCCGGTGGCTCTGCAGACAGATACCGCATTGCGCATATATGACGGTGGGTTCTTGAAGCTCTCTGGCCCCATGTCTACCATTAGGCCACTGAAAGCCGAGAATCTCGGTGCTAGTTGTTTGAAAATTGTGTCGCCAGGCCATCCACGACCAGCTGGGCATGACGAATGACCCGTCTGGATGTAGCAACATTCTTCTCTCCAGGGTAGCCCTCCCCGAGCTCCACAAGAGCGCGCGTGAAAGATTACACACTGGGTGACCATGTAGCAATCTCGTATGAACTGCAGACTGAACATCGTCCAAACTCGTGTAGAAGTTGATGACCCCTAAGAATGCTTTAATGGAATCTTGGTCGTACGATAATGCGCGAGGAGCAAAACTTTTTGCCGCCATTGAGTATGCGCGCCAATCCAGTACATCTTCAGTCAGCGAGGCCTGACAAAGGGTTGCTAGAAGGTCTCGCATTCTGTTTGACAGATCGAAATTGATCTTGAAGCCAAAACCTGAACCTTCTTCCAAATGGTTCTTCACACAATAGAGACAAATGCGATCGTCAATCACTAGCACCCGTCGGGAGAAAAAGCCTTCTTGTAGTGTCCAAGCTCGCGAACTCCATGGTAAGGCAGTACCATGTGCTTGTTGAGTCCGCATACCCATGCCAAGCACATAGTTTGGATAGTTTATGACTTTACCAGGTAAATTGCGGCCAGTCGAACGGGTATCGTATCCGGTGATGCCGCCGTTCGCATTGTCCTTGTTTGCCACTAAAATAGTCAGGGATGCATTGGCATAGATCAAATGCATCCGGTTCAGATAGAAGGGGAGATTTGGATCGTTCTGAATCAGGCAGAGACAGTCCACCCATAGGTAGCGGACGTCTAAGTCTGCGGTGAGACGTATAGCATCTCTAATAGTCTGCGGAACAGTAGCGACATTTGATCCGGATGACAGGCTTCGGGGTTTTCGAAGCTCCTCCATGTTTGCAGAAGTCAAGTTAGTGGACTTGACGTTGCCCCAAACGTAGCTCAGAGCTATATAGCGCACATTCGAGACGGATTTGAGAGTGATACATTCTTCGACTACATCGATGAGGTAGAGCGGCAGGTTCAACTCGTTGATGGGATCAGACCGACAGCCTTCATGCTCGCGCTCGCATGTATGTAGCCACGATTTGATAAGTACTGTGGGGAGGTTTTTTCTCTCGGTGTGAGTGGGCGAATCGTTTCGAAGCCGCGAAGGATAGTCCGAGCGCCGTAGCAGGAAACCGTTGAAATATAGACTGCTGAACATGTTTGTTGATGTATCAACCACTGCCCAGCATATTGACTTTAGACCAGGGCCAGAGGAGGGTTTTTCTTGGATCCGGAGTCTCAACACCCGCGCCTCGAAATCCATCTCGTCGACTATCTTGATAATATCTCTGCATGATGGACAGACCGTGTCTGGCTCGATGTCGGCTATGACAGCTTTCAACGAAAGAGTCAGGAACTTGAAGTCTCCATTATCTTCCACTACCGCTGTATTCGGAATGTCGTCGAAGGATCGATCCACACGTAAGCACTCTTCGCAATACAAAGTTTCCGCCATCGGTAATCCTCGGAAGTCCGCTGACGCAATGTCAACATTCTCCTCCATACCCACGATAGTCGGTAGTTCTTGGGACAGAACTAAATCGTGTGCCGCGGTCTAGTTCATAGTGGTACCCGTAGGGTAGGAAGTCGGCTTATGACTGAGAAGGCTGCAAAGAGGGTGTTGTGTTACATGCCCCGCCATCGTTGCTGCCTACGCCAAGTGAGGCGCATTTCAGCAGGCAGTTACTTCCGGCCTATCAGCCATACAAACGCCTGATGCCGCACCCCAGAAAAGGGTGGCAGAATCGAATTTCGCTCACAAGCAACGGGCTGTACTGCTTTATACGAGAGCCACTTATGGAAGTGCAACACCAACACCAGTGAGCTTATGTCCTTGCTATCTAGACATACACTAGTTATTTACCTCGCGCATCGCAGCTCGAATAGCTGTTGCCATCTGAAGGGGAGAAGAGGAGAAGGGGAGATAGAACTCACATAGCAGACCATTCCACCACCTTAGCTCCGCCTCCACTCGCGCAACCCATCAAACTGCCTCGAGTATGCCTCCAGCTCCAGAACGTTCCGCCAACCTCATCCCACAGCACACCACATCACACCACCACACCACCAAATCACGCCTAGACCCCCAGCCTCTCCAAAACGGCCACCTAACCACAGCAGCCCCGCATCTAGACCTCACCTTCACCAGCACCCTCCCCAAAATGAGGGGTAAGACGCCCAAGTAAAGCAATCGCAAGCCTGCTGCAGCACCGCCGATCACATACCGCATGCACACGGACCGATAACACAGCTGCAAGCTATCTAAAGCGAGATCGAACCACCATCCATTCGACGCCCGATTCTGTTGGGAAGTATGAACGGCCCTGAACCACCCTTTAGGTGTTTGTAGAGCGATGCGATGCGTTTTGGTGGGTGTGTCGCGTGCGGTGTTGCTTATTGCGTTTGTGGGGGAAAGCGGTGGGTGACGTCATGAGCACGTTGTTTGGTGGAAGCTGGAAGGAGCAACGTGGGAACGTGGTTGAGGTGTGGCATCCACGTTGTCGCAAACGTTATCGGTATCGCTATCTAGACATCATTTGAAAAATCGGAAGGCGGAAGCAAAGGATACCCCCGCTTTACCACGTTGGAAAGACGTGGTTTGAAGTAATCGAGATTATTAAACAGAGCGATCGCGCGTCAGCGTTGCTGTGCGGAGAGAGAACCCACGAAAAAGCACGCTGCGCGAAAGAACCATGGGGATGCAGGGACCGCGCGCCAACATATCGCCAAAAGTTCCAATTGGACGGGAAGGCCTCTACCGGCCGAATGCCCCGGTACGCTTACGAAGGTTTATTTCGGGATGATAAAACAAAGTGCACAAGAAGCATTGCGTGAACGGCAAATATTACGTCGTCAAAGCACGCGACACGGGACGGGATAAACAGCAGTAGCAATGACAGTGATGATACGTGATAAAGTGATCATGATTTCATAAAACTAACTATACAGAGATCTTGTCGGGAACCTAGCAGTTCCATCGACTTGATGCAACGATTGCATCAAAGAGGGGGTATCTGTTTTTCTGATTTGAGCACTTCATTTCAGAACCGTTGCGCCTATTGCCTGTCCAAAAAAGCAAACGCCGCTCGTAAAACACAAGAGAGCAAAATCGCGATCGTGATCCTCGTAACCCTCACGTCATTGCACCATGAGAAACCTTACATGGTGCGGACGTGCGTCAAAGCGTGAGCTTAAGCCCAAGTCTTGGAAGTGTTGAGACCGAGCTCGAGATGCTGTGCGATGGCGTCGGCAAAGTCGCCGCCAGCATTGGAGGAGTGACGGCGGCGCTCGCGTCGTATTTGGTGCTCGGCTTCCATGAGGCGGCCTTGGACCCAGGCGCGCTGCTTCTCGTCGTTGCGGATGCATTCTGTGTTCATGAGCTCGGTGAGGGTAGCGACGATTTGTTGGTTGATCACGGCGAGCTTGTGGGATTCTTCCGTGTGCATGTCGTCGACACTGTTGCGCGGGGTTGAGCTGGTCCTGGAGCTGACGGCGACGGGATCACTGGCTGCGGGGAAGGGCGTGGAGTACTTGGGTGAGGACTCGGGCGAAGATGAGAGAGACTGAAACTCTGGCGACGATGCTGCCATGGGGGCGTTGAACGGAATCTCCATGGCCATGCGGCGTTGGAGAGCTTCCTTTTGGGCGGAGAGGAGCATGTACTTCTGCATCGACTCGTTCTGGAAAGCCATGTTAATATGTGTAAAGGAAGGAAGCACTTCGGAGGAACTCACTCTACATAAAGTGGGTCGTGACATGGGAGCCATGGTGTAGTCTGATGTGGTGTTGCTTGGTGTTGGTATCGTTTAACGTGGAGAGAGATTTGATTCCTGCTGATGTGGGGTTGTCGGGTTACTGATAGAAATACCAGTTGACAATGCCAAGAGCGTTGGTGCTAGGAGATCGGCGGAGCCCCAGAAGTGTGGGTACGAAAAAGTTCTTGGTGGTGGACCAGAGTGGAGTGCTAGTGATAAGGTGATGCTGCTGCGACGACTCGGTGATGGTTGATGCTTAAGTATCGAGGCCGGTGATGTTGACAGAATATTCCAGAGTTTGACAGATTCGCAAATACGGTCTCCTGAGTCTGGGGTTTGCTCGCAACTTAAACAGTTTGTGATGGGGCCGCGCATTCACATTCCCGGAATAGGCCATGACGTGCGATTAACACACCTGCACCGAAACACAGCGCGGCTGAATCCGTCCTTCCGCGGTCACTGTGTCGAGACGCCTTTGAGTAACGGGGCCCGTTTCGCAGAACCCTGTTGGGATAGCCAGGGGTTGGGGCGTAGTTCAGCTGTGATTGGCGGAGTCAGCCCCCTTGCTGATCCTCCTGCTTCCCCGAAAGGTAAACTAAGCGACATAACGTCACTGGTAAGAACCTGAATGTAGGGCCATGGCGCAGGATCGTGATCCAGTAACAGGATCGCACATGAAAGTTCTTGAAGCAGTCGATGGCACATGGTACCTGCATTATCGTGAGTAATTTTGCCTGCAGACTCTTACCCTTCACTTGTGGGTAACTTGTGGGTAATGCGAATTCTCTGCCCTCCATCACAATGCCATGATGCTGCCGGAAATGCCATGGTGACACAGTATGACGTTTCGCTTGATCCAAAATTATGTCTGAGTCAATTCGGCGCAGGCCGAGGCGGCGCGGAGACATCCTGCGACGTCACTTTTGCATGGTGTTGACATTGGGCTACTTTGTTGCTCGGGCGGCTTCACACTGCAGCACTATCATAGATGTGGCTTTTTTGGAGACATCCCGAATGATGATTAGGCGCTGCATATGACTGCTCCCGATTGTCCATCAACGTGTCTAGAGGCCAAAAGTCAGGCTTAGCACAAAAAATCAGGTTTCGACGCCACATTAGTGGCTCAGTCCCACGTGTATCCGGGTTTCGGCTTGGGTGTGACGTCCCTGTGCAAGCCTCAAACCCCAACCATGGGCATAACAGGGCTGTTGGAAATTCGATCGTCGTTTCTAGCGTATCAGGACCCCGTAAAGGTTCCACGACAAGGCTTCCAGAACAGACCCTTGATCCTTCACGCGGCAGGGAAGTGTCACGCTGGAGTGCCACGTTGGTGACAGAATGCTCGTGGGATTCGTGTACATTGTGGACGATACCGCCTAATCAGGACAGCGGGAACAAGACCCTTGCTTATCGTCGTCCTGGCGCGCCGCGATTACACTCAAGATTCAGGTATTCGCATGTCCTCGAGTAAGCGTCATGTCTGAGCGACATACTCCGCATGATACGCGTACGGCACAAACACCTCACTGCCTGGTCGGGGTTGGTCTTAGAAGATCGAGGGCCTGACCGCGCAGATCATACGGCGTCGTCAATCGACGCCCGGTCGCTGCAGAAGGGATTGACCGAAAAGCAAGCGTGTACCGGCATTCAGCGGATGTACATGAAAGTGATGCGACATGTTGCGAGACATGAGAGCGGTGTGGTACAGGCGTGTCACTCTTCAGTAGAGTGTCGATCTGACCAGAAGCCTTTGCCGTAGCTGACGAGGATCTCTTGTCCACGTCCGATGCCCTTCGCTCTCTTTCCGCTTTTGCCAGCGCTGAGCACGAAGACTCCGACTCTCTTCTCCACCTTCCCGTTCCCAATGTCTACATGTATGTCGCGAAACTCGGCGCTCGGTGCGGCAGCGACGCCCCGGTAGTCGTTGATGAAGCGTGCTTCGTTGCCCATTTTGGATGCATCAACGCCGATGCCTAGTTCGCGGTCGAGTGAGAGGTCGTAGTCGGATGCTTCATCAATGTCAGTCTGATCGTGCACATAGCCCAAGTACGGCAGAATGAACGAGTCTGGTGGCAAATGCTGGTTAGCATAAAGCGCGTGCTGTCCGTGTGCAGGATGCGCAGAGTCCGTGACGGGTGTGATCTTGACGTTCGAGTATGGCCCATTCGGCTTGTAAACCTGTGTATCGGGTGGTAGATCGGACTTTGGCGATATAAGTGCGCTAACTTTGCCTCTACAAAGCTTCTTGGAATATGAAGGTGCGTGAAGGTAAATGGTTTGCCCATCCCACCCCTTTGGCACAGCGCCTGATGATTTCGGCATCTTGCTATCGGATTTGATAGAGCTGTGCAGCCTTCATCTAAGCCAGTCAGGCAGTCGTTCCTTCGCGTGGGTCGAAACGACAAGCTTAGTCCGTCTCGGGAAAGTGCGAGAAGCTCGCGACAAAGATGTGGGATATCTGTCTATTGTGCCTTGCGGTAATGCATAGTACGGGATTGTGCGGCGAGGTGGTGAGGTGAAGTTGTTGTGTTAGCAAAGTCGAAGGCAGTGTGGTACCGAGGGGCTCTTGCCCGACCGGCAACACTTCGGCGGGACGGGCTAGAAGCGACAAGAACACCCACTCTCGCTCACCGTAGCACTCACTAACACCACACTACGCCTCGCCCTTTATCGACGCGACGCTCTCTAGCTCTGCGCGGAAATGATCACTATTTGTGGGATATGATAACGCGGAAGGATCGGGTTTCTTCGTGTTGAGCAGCGCGTCATTCGTTCTCCGACGAAACACCTGCGCCCAAGTAGGTGCCGCGCTTAATGCGTGACATGCGACTACCATTGTGGCGCTCACTAAGCTCATGCGCCTCTCCTGAGGAATGCCAGATGCGAGATTGCGTTACGACTGTTGCAAGGAACACTGTGGGTGGATGACTCTCGCGAGAAGAGCCCCGTATGACAAGAGCTGAGACAGAGCTGAAAGCTGGCCAACCTTCGAGATCACAGCAGCTCCGGCAACAGCTTTCCGCTACATCTCGATGGCTACAATAGTTCGCGACACTGGACGGGCTGTCGGCCCTTCGCTGGATCTAGTCGAGGTCTAGATGCAAGGGCAATGCAGGAACCCGCACGTCCCCAGTCCATCGTGAACCAACGACCTCGCCAGCATCAGACCGGTCCAATCTGGCCCTTCTCCTATCAGTGAAGCTATTTTTGCTCAGACGCGGGGATTGCTCCAGATGCTGTCACGATTACCCATCTCCACTTTGATCGGGATTCCAGTGCCTCTGGCAAGGAGCCCCTAATCGTCGCTCTGTTCAGGTGTTCTTTGTCACAGTCAGCGGCTCGGCGCCAATGCCAGCTGCCAGTGTGTCTTACACCTCGATACAGTCGCGCGGCTTCTTCTCTGCTCAGAGCTGACATGCAGGTGCGGATCACGAACCGGAGATAGGTACCTACCGGGCGATTGAACATGTTCCGCGTGCACAAATCGAACGCTTGCGGCAAAAGCAGCTAGAACGACGGGCGATGTGTTGGGGCGGCAAGGCCCCTTGGCAGGGGAAATTGTCAACCTCATTTCGTTTCTGCACGCAATCCACCTGTTGATTGGCCCGCTCGACTTCCATCAATAAACAGCTCACAACGGCCCATGTCGAAGCTTTCCACAGGTTCCCCTATTTCGTACTATGCCAGGCACAGTCCACCAAACGGCGCCACCGGCACGCCAGAGCCCTCGCGATACTGCCAACCGAATGCGACTACGCCAATGCCCCCTGTTCATGGACGCTGGCGCTCTTGGTAAGGCCAGCTCGTGTATAGTTCTATATAATGGCTTCGCCAGCTGCTCCTCAGTTGATTCCTCACCACACACTCACTACACTCACTAATACACGGTTATCACCGATCACACTCGTTTTCAACGACCTCCAACGCCTTACAACTTAATACCTTCCGTATTTTAATACCCACCCCCCAAACCAAACATCAAGATGCGTTCCTTCGCCGTCATTGCTGGCTTCGCCGCCGTTGCCCTTGCCGCTCCCCAGGCTTACGAGGCTTACCCTGCTGCCCCGGCCTCTTCCTCCGCCGCTGCTGAGTACCCCGCCTACCCTGCTGAGACCCCCGAGGCCTCCAGCTCCATGCCCGCCTACGAGGCCGCTACCTCCTCCGCTGCTGAGTACCCGTCTTACCCCGCTGAGACCCCCTCCGCTTCCATGGAGGCTTCCAAGCCCGCCTACGAGGCCAGCTCCATGGCTCCCGTCTACTCTGCCTCCAAGCCCGCCTACACCACCACCGAGGTTGTCCACGCCACCAGCTACGTCTGCCCTGAGCCCACCACCATCACCTACGGTGTCTCCACCTACACCATCTCCTCCAGCACCACCCTCAGCATCCCTGAGTACACTGCTACCTACGTCCACACCCCTACCCCCGAGATCCCGGCTGTCCCCATGCCCACTGTCACCTCTGCTTCCGTCCCGGCTGCTGAGCACACTGCGCCTGCCTACACCCCGGTTTCTCCCATCTACCCCTCCTCCAACGGCACCGTTCCCCACGTCCCTGCCGGAACTGCTGCTCCTACTGGCACTGGTGCTATGCCCAGCGCCTCCAAGCCCGCTGAGTTCACCGGTGCCGCCGGCAAGGTCTCCGTTGGCTTCTTCGCCATCGCTGGTGCCCTCGCTGCTTTCTTGTAAGCGGTTCGCTCTTGAGTGATTCGTCGGGCCATGGTTCCCCATCATGGCCTTGCTAGTCTCTTCTCGAGTTGTGGAAAGAGGAGGAAATAAAACATGGCTTCACGGGTTACGACTTCGACTCTGCATCACGATTCAGTCTAGGATTGGGAGCGCGGTGTTGGTGGTACGAGCCCTTTGCTTCCTTGCGCAATCAAGTCGCAGCGGCATTTCGATGGATCGATATACTTGGTATTGTAATACGCCTTGGTTGGAATGCTTACTGGCCCTATGGAGGGAGTCGTGTGGTCCCCGGTGGTCTTTTTTGTTCCTAGACTCTTTGCCTGTTCTGAGAAGAGTTGGCTATCTTAATGACATGATTTCCACCTTTACTTTACGGCTTGACTGTCTACCTGATACCCTTCTGTACATATTTTACCATCAATGCATTTGATCGTAACTTCACATCATTCGCTTCTGCAAACTGTGATGTAACATTTCTCACCATCGCCGTCTCCAAAACATCTCATGTACTGACGTCTTGACGATCTTTCCTTCTTTACCCTGATCCTCGCACACGAACCACCGTTCAAGTCGGGTCGCCCCTGAGACCCTGCACTGGGAAATTACACAGGCCGCCTTACCCTGCCGCAACTCGTGCCTGGCATGTCTAGCATGTGGCCCCCCACCCTTTCATCCGCCCGTGCGTTCCCCAAGAACGCCAAAATACCGAACGCGTCACCTTTCGTCCAACCTAACAATAAATCGACGGCATCTCGGCTCCCGCTACCCTTTGTTTTAGTCACGGCGCGTATATTCATTCCTGATGTTGTTTGCAGGACTTGGGTAGGCGAGCGGATATATTGCTTTTTCTGCTTGGGAAGAGGGTTGACGCGTGGCTCGCGCGATACATGCCGCGCTGTTCGAGAACGTAGGATCGATGGCGAGATTCTGGGATGCGCTTCCTTCACGAGAATGACATGCCGAGAGCCGCGATATTGCGAACTCGTTTGGGTAGACCGATGCTGCATGCGTGCATTTGTGCCTGCCGTTTCTACTATACCACCATCTTACAGCTGGGGTCAGCTTGTCATCTTCCGGTCACCCAACCATGATCCAAGGAGACGCCGTTGTGTGCTACGAAGGTTTATCCGGCCTTATTTGGACATCTTGTGTCGGCCACAGATGCCTAGTCAGGCAGAGCAGATTTATTGGGAGGTAAGCTGAAGCTGGGTCAGAAAGCATACCAACATCATCAACCTGCTGGAAATTTTCTTTATACGCGTATGCATCCCGAGTTTTGTGGAGATGGAACTGAGATCAGGGTTCTTGGAAGGAACGCTTTCCATCGCAGTTACCACCCTTCATCGCGAAATTCTGGTGCAAGGATACCGCATTCATAGTCTTGGATATAATCGTTCACCAAGCGAATGAAACGCCAAACTACTACAACAAGCCGCGATACTCATCGGTGATATCTCCATAATAGACGTAGTTAACGTAAACACATATCGCATTCTCGAAGACAGACGCCGATGCCTATGTAGCCGCCTCACTGGTGTTTACTTCTGCCACGTGCGCTTCCATATTGGCAGGTGCAAGCGTCCCCAACCTTGGAAGGATCGAAATTTCGAGGCCTACACGCCACCGAGGAAAGGCTTCGAGCGTTCGACACAATATGGGCTGGCATTGCATTGCCCGAGACGCTGCCTGCCCCAGCACTAGAAGGCGACCAGAAGATTCTTCCAGTGCATGCTGATATCGAAGACCGAAACGGTGCGGGCACGGAGCCTATTCAACCCTCATCTCCTCCCCCGTCGCCCGCGCCGCCGCGAAAGCGCCAGCGGATGGGGACCGTCAACGCACCTATCCTCCTCTCCTCAGAGGCCCACAACGAAGACTACACCGAACCGGAGCCGAGGGCCGACGACTACATCAAAGTCGTCTGCGCATCAAAACTGTACAACGACATGCCTTTCCGACAAAAGGTGATCAAGGACACGTATATCTTCTTAAGGCAGATGCGACCGGACCTTGTGCCTTGGACTGCTAGCATATGGGACACAAACACCGCGCGTGACGGCACAGTACTTGGCGGTTGCATGTTTGCTCAAGCTGATCCTGCGAAGGCGTATAAGCAAGAGAAGCTCGTGAAGAGCGCTGGGTGAGCTATGGAGTATGAGATTATACGGACTTCGTAAAACGCAATTGTCGCGTGTACTCAATGCTCATGCTGCTAAACAGGAGCTGACTCGGGCGATCGACCTCGCGAGCTAGATAGTGTAGGAAGAGTTGGTATTGTTACACGATGCGGTCCTCTATCATCAGCGAAAGATACGTACGCTGATGATGAAACTTCCGGGCTCATGTCCGCAAGTGCAAGCTTCCAGCATGCTGTATGGATTGCGACAACTGCTCACAACAATCCCCACTGACACATTCGACGTGAATGTATTTGGCAAACATGTCTATCATACCTTTGAACGAACTCGTGGCTTATCTAGTAGTCGCCTAGCTCGTACCTAGATCTACTATATTTGTTTCTATTTCAACATACGGCGTACGCCAAAACATTCGCGCACCTACATCCTGCCGACTACAGCCTCAAACCAGATATCCTTCCGCATCTCTTTCGATCGGCGAGACAATCACAAGTGCTTTGATAGCTTATATGTGGCAGGCCGTACGCCGTTGTAGGGCTCAACCACAGCGTAAGGCTTGCTAAGACCGGTTCCAATTTTCTCGTCTTCATCAACTCGAGTCACAAGAACATCACAAATAGACGAGTGCTCAACAGATAATAGACCAGTATCCTCCTTGAGAAGTCTTTCTCTTCGGTACTCGCATCGCAAAAAGCGTCAAAAAAGCTGAAATCAACTCAACCTGCATGCTGGATGCGGCATTACGATTCCTGGAAACGAAATTGAGGGTTGCGCAGGTCCTAAGGCGCTCGTGCGAGGGCGTAAGAAACGCCACACCTCGTATCATACTTCCATGTCGCATACAACCAAAAAGCGCATGTCTCTGAACACCTGCGGAAATCCGTCAGAGGTATGATAGCTGACTATGGGCTGTTAGCCCAACAGAGTGTGGTTGATGTCAAATTCCAAGTCTGTCAAGAGGTCGTCCCTTCCATCTCAACCACGACAGCAACAACACCCGCCAACATCACCACCAACGTCAACAAGAAGGCTATCAGGAGTAGCTGCAAAAAGTAAGCTTGATACATACTGCTCTCCCGCACCAAAGGGATATTTTGATTTGCAGTAAAAGCGTGAAACATCCGCCTACTCGCATCGCTCAAACAGCCGATACATAGCGTACAACACCGAAAAGACGTTGCGAAAGCAGTCAAGAGGCCTCTAACAGCCTCTCAGCAAACGGTATTGCCATCTTACCCCTACCAGCTCTCTGATGGTGCGCGCTGCGGTGATAGGCCCAGGCGACTACTCTAAGACTACGAAGTAGATATGTACTTCTATATATCGCTTTGGAGAACACGGTGCAGGTTGCAATTCAGTTTCTGGCTGCTATCTCGCTGATCTAACGGTGTATTATAGCCTTTCTTGGCCTGGAATATGTTGGCCTGGGCTACCACATCGAAGTAGATACGGAAGAGTACATCCTAATACGTAGGCCTAAAGCGTACGATATAGGTCACGATCCGGTTTCTGACTACCGTCTTGCTAATCAGACGGTGTATTATGGACATTTTTGGCCTGGAATATGTTGGCCTTGCCTACTACATGAGCACAGATACGGAAGTATCCGTTCTAATGTATGGGTCTGAAGCATACGATATAGGTCGTGATAACGTTTGTAGTTGCATTCCGACCAAATTTGCGGTGTATTATAGACCTTGTTGGCTTGGAATATTTTGATCTTGCCTACTACATTATCATAGATACGGAAGTACACATTCTAATGCATGAGTCTGCAGCATACGATATGAGTCGTGACGAAGTCTTGAGCTGCATTCTGACCAAATCTGTAGTGTGCGACGCGACTACCGCGAAGGTTAAGGCATCGATAATCACTTTAATATACCCGCTTGAAGCATACGCTATAAGTTATGACGAAGTTTCCAGCTGCGTTCCGACCAAATCTGCGGTGTACGACGCGACTACCGCGAAGCTTAAAGCATAGATACTTACTTTAACACACCTGTCGAAGGCATACAAGGTGAGTCGTAGTAGAGTATCTGGATGTTATGGGCTAGCTAGGCGGTATCGAGTGAACTTGATATCTTCGAATAGAACGAGATTCCGGGATGTATCCTCATACCAAGGTTCAAACATACCTTAACTTGTCGTGTAACTCTTAATGTATTTGCAACTACTTGCTTTCACTACGTACATAGGTTTGTTATTTATCCTGGAAATGCAGCATAAACAACCTTGGAACGCATGCTTTGTACTCCCTGCCGATTTCCACCTATATTAACCACCCCAAGACTTATTCTTATCCACAACCACACGAGAGTACATGGCATTTCACGGTACTAAGAAGTAGATATTGTTGCACTTGAAGTCTTCCATGCATTATGCTACGCTAAAAGCCGAAGGTGCCATACCAAACAATTAGGAAATGGGGTATCATATCGAATACAGTAAACCATCTTTCTTCCTCCCATAACGCCATTTCCTCGATCTCGCAAGATCAGTATCGTATGAACATCGCAGCCTTGTGCGCAAGGCATTCCGGGATAGCAAACGTTGCTATGTACCACAAACCACGCATGTCGAAAAATGACCTGGTTTGTAAAGCGCACCGTTGGAAGTGAAACATGGTAAGTCGAACTCTTCTACACAGCATGCTTCTGAGTTGCTATACCAAAGACTTGGGCCGCGCCCCAAGTCATGCTCGTGTTGACGCTCATCTGATACTCATGGCCTCCCTTCTATCTTTCCTTGAGCATCTTCGCTGTCGCCTTGGGCATCTTCTTGTTGTCGCCGAGCTTGGATATCGAGCTCTCAGTGTGCATGTGAGGTGCCACCTCGACCAGCCATTCTGGTTGGATGGGTAAGACGGATCGTACGTAAGTCTTGGATGACTCTACGATTTCGAAGAAGACAATCCATTTTGGCCGGTTCTCGATCAAGCTTGAGGAGGGGTGGATGAACACCGTCATCCCGTTGTTCGATACTGTGCGATAACTCAGCCCATCACGCGCGAGCCTAGCAGCGTTGACGAAGTAGGCCGAAGTTATGCACTTCCGGATTGCGACGTGATCTGTGCTGCCACAACTCGAATACGGTACTTCAACGCGGTCGCAAAGATTCTGGAGCTGATCGCGAACGTTCCTGGCCCGACTGAGACATCGCCACTGGAGGAAATTCTCAGTAGCCCAACGACTATCGAAGCCGCTTTCCTCGTACTGGTTCCAAATGTTGAGGTAGGTCATAAAATCGCCGCCCTCGGTGCTCGCAAACCTCGCTCTTGCTGCATCAGCTGCTACCTTCTTGTCTCGAGGCCTTATGAACAGACTGGTACTTTCGGAGAGCATAGCAGAGATGCTGAGCACTTCCTCCCTACAATTATAATGTTCTGACGCAAGTAGAGCTTTCGAAAGCTTGATGTCGAGCGGCAGTTCTGCCATCCTCCGCCCCAGTCGCGTCAGCCTCCCGGTCGAGTCTAATGCGCCCAAACTGTAGAGCTGTTCCAGGGATCGAATTACAGAAGAACCTAAAGATGTCAGTACTTGTCTCACATACAGTTCGTACATGGATATTACTAACTTGGTGGGGAATCCAAAAATTCGAACTCGAGGAGGTTGTCAATGTTCAGCGCTTTGAGGGTCAAAATGACACTATCGAGGTTGCTACGGAGCAACTCGGGCTCTGTCTGCTCGGGGAGCTCGTTGTAGAAAGCGTGTTTCGTGTACAGGCGGTATGCATAACCTAACGTACGATATTAGTATATTTCTCAAATGCATTTCATATAGGGGCGTTACTGACCATGTGATGTTCTTCCAGCTCTACCACTTCTTTGGTTCGCAGATGCTCTAGAAATGGGGCTGATAACTAACGAACTAACGTTGCTGACAGGGTCGTAACTTTGGGCTTTCTCGTATCCGCAGTCGATAACGTGCTTGATGCCGTTGATTGTGATTGATGTCTCAGCCTAGACATACATTATTAGTACATGTTCTACTTTCATTCGTACATGGGTAAACTTACCAAATTCGTTGAGACGATGCAAGCCCTCGATCCACGAGGCGTTTCCTCGAAGACCTTGGCTTGAGCCTCACTAGAAAGTGCGCTATAGAGGGGGCGCACGATGAGCTCTGGAACTCTGTTCCCGAGTTTCTTCATAGTTGTCTCGAGATTTTCGACAGCAGCTAGGATCTCTTCTTCGCCAGTTAGAAATATAAGGATATCCCCGGGCAGATCAGCTGCAAGATGGACTTGTAAAGCAGTCGTGCATGCTGCGGCTAGGTAGTTTGCTTCTGGAGCTATTGTGTAGCGGATGTCCTAAGGTAGATTAGTACATGTTCATATGTAAATCGACAGTTTAACTTACGATCGGGTGATTTCTCCCTTCCACGTAGAAGGAGGGACAGCCATCGAAGTATTCGGAGAACTTGCTGGCGTTGATGGTCGCAGAGAGGATGAGGAGCTTAAATTCCGGTCTGGCTCGACAAACTTCGCGACAAAGACAAAGCAGAAGGTCAGAAGCAATGGACCTTTCGTGTGCCTCGTCGATCATGACTACAGAATACTTCGATAGAAGGGGATCGGTTTGAATTTCACGAAGCAACACTCCGTCCGTACAAAACTTCAGGACCGTTTTCTGCGGATCAGTCTGATCTTCGAAACGAACGCTGAATCCGACCTCGTGGCCAACCTTGCAGCCAAACTCTTCTGCTACGCGCTTGGCAACGCTCATAGCCGCAACTCGTCGAGGTTGTGTGATTGCGATCATCCCACCCCCCTTTGTGTAGCCCGCTTCCTGAAGATACAAGGGCGTCTGCGTACTCTTTCCTGACCCAGTGTCCCCAACGATAACGAGGGTCTGGTAGTTGGCCACAGCATCGAGTAACTCCTGTCGATACTTGAAGATTGGAAGGGATTCGCGGGTTTCCTTGATTGACAAAACTCGCTTCTCCGCGGCATCGAGTTGAGCTTCAAGAGCTTGCTTGGCAGGGTCCATGCGAGCTACATCCTCCGCTGTGAAGCGCACCTCATTAGCTGTATCGAAAACGTATTCGTAGTCTTGGTCCTGAGGAATACGTGGACCTGACGTGTACGCATCTGGAACATCTTGCTGAGGCCTGGAGTCGTACGCGTCGTTGTGTCGACGATAAAGTACGTCGTTTTTACTCGCGGTACCCTCCAGGAGGGGGTTATCCGAGTCCGTTTGAAAATGAAAGCCATCCTGTAGTCGGGAATCGTCGATGGCATTTCGCGCCTCGGCCAGCTCCAGGGTCTGACGATTCTTCTTAAACTCGGCTCTTTCTCTCTCGCTCAGCTTGTTGCCTAGCCTCTCCTCCTCTTCTGCTTCTTCGGCGACCTGGCGGCGGAGTAGGGCGAGTTGTTGCGCTTCACGTTCGGCAAGGTATTTCTGGCGCGACGCCAACCTCAAGGCGCTGACATCCTGGTCACCGGTCTTGCGGCGCTTGGAATCCATGATGTGCGGTAGTTCGAGTGTGTTGGCGGTCGCGCGATTCGGCGGGAGCGTAGTGTCGAGTCGAGGGTATGGTATGCGTGTGCGCGCGAGGTTTGTGGGCGTGGAGGGTTCACTCGGATGGTGGAGCTGGACTACGAAATGTTGGAGCTCGGACCAGGTGGCGCGAGCTAGCTAGCGGGATGGAAACTTCGGTTGCCGACTACAACGAAGTTTGTCCGCAACAAGATGAAGACAAAACTTGAGCCTGGAGGATACAACGTCGTACGTTTCGTTGGTTTGTCGGATGAAAAGTTCGTGAAATCCTCAACTTGTCCGCAGCAAGATGGAGACAAAACTTGAGCCTGGAGGATACAACGTCGTGCGTTTCGTTGGTTCGTCAGATGAAAAGTTCTTGTAGCCTCAGGGTAGGCGCTTTCCAGGTGCTGGTCTTCACAGAGTGGGCTGATGGAAGTTGAGAGGAAGAAGGAGGACGGGGAGGAGCCTGATATATGCCCAGGTGGCGTCTCAGAGACTAGCGCGGACAGCAGCCTGGTAGGTAAGAGACTGGTACCGATGGAACCATGGATGAGAGGTGAGAGGTGAGTTGGCTGAAGCATGCCCGGGCGGGTGTAGAAGAGTCACAAGCGTGGGGCTACGTCATAGGCAGCCGCCGCGAAGAGAAGGAGCAGTCCAGGTAAAAGCGGGGACGAGAGAAGAACGGAGTGGTGGTGATAGGTGAGTTTGCGTATGGACGGTACGGATGGTAGCCATGGACTGGAATTCTTGCGCTTGGTGAGAGTACGGCACGTATCAGCATGAAAATCATCGCGGACTTTGGTACTGTGCCTGGCATGAATGGAGCGAACACCATGGGTCTGCTACAGGCAGTGCACTCGTTCCATAGGCCCCGGAGAATTGTGCCATACCCGCTAGCGATATCATACTCACAGTGCTGAACAGTACTTCGGCACAAAATGGCATATGCTCTTGAGCTTCCCACGATGCCTTCGGCATCCTTTGTTGAAGCGCACGACTGACTGCGACTCAAACAAAGAAGCGACCGACATTTATGGAAGAGTATGAACCCTCCGCCGTTTTACTCCGTACCCAATACCCGCCGTCCAGCCCCAACATTAAGTTGCGACTTCCCTCTAAACTAAGAAACTACCACGCGAAGGACCGCGGATTGCAAATCAACATCCACGGTTGGCCGCACCAGCCACACTGACTAATCCATCCCGTGTGACTCCGTCATTACTCTGAATGACATGACGCAACTTGGAACGCGTTCTCGCGAATGGAGCAACAGCGATCACACGGCATGTTCGCTTTAGGAATATGGGCACATCGAGATAGGCGAGTGTGCGTCATGAACATAGCGCGTCAGGAAGGCTTCGGCAACCGCGATGCTTGCCTGCAAAGTCCGTATGCTCGATATCAATACGAGCGACATGAGTTCAAAAACCATAGTAACCAAATCTCGCCAGCATAAAGATATCATATTTCATAATCATAACCCACTACCCATCGCCGCCCATCTTAACACCACGCTTCATGAACGCTAAAAACCTCGAAAAAACTATGCAAATGACACATGCTGACAACACCTTCATCCTGCTCATCAGCACCTTCATCCCACACCCACACCATGCCATCCACTCAATGACTAATATACTGAAACACAGCACTAACATCCCTCAACCCATCGCCCGTCTCCTGCCTCAGCAACAAATCCTGAATCTTGCCCAACGGCCCCGTCTCGCCATCATTGACAAAGTGATTCCACGTACTCGTGTCACCGTAAAGCATGGCCGGCGCTTTCGCCACTTGTCTTCCATCTTCTTTCCTGCAGCGCTTGCACTTGAACGTGTCGTGCGTGTCACTCGTAGTATTGTCGCGGTACTGGAACAACTCGCGGAGAGAGTCGAGTGAGAAATGGCGTTCGACATCCTCCGCGCTGTCGACGACACAAGACGATAAAGACTGTTTGTGGGACTGGCGTTGGAAGACTTTCTCTTCGATGGTACCCGTGGTGATGAAGCGGTACACGAAACAATCTTTCTTCTGTCCGTCACGCCACACACGCGCAAGGGCCTGTTGATCGGCAGCGGGATTCCAGTCAGGGTCGAAGAGGACGAGGCGGTTCGCGCCGATGAGGTTGAGACCGCAGCCACCGGCTTTGGAGGAGAGTAGGAAGACGAACTCGGGGCTCTCGGGGTCGTTGAACTTGTCGACTAGCTTTTGACGCTTGCTCACGTTCATGGTGCCGTCGAGACGGAAGCAGCCGTAGCCGCGTGAGCGGCAGAGCATGGCGAAGATGTCGAGGGTTTGCGTGTAGTTGGAGATGAGGACGATCTTGTCGTTTGTCTCGGCGCGGATGCGAGCCAGCATGCGGTCTAGGACGGCCATCTTGCCGGAGTACCATGTCTTGACCTCGCGGTCCCTGCCTCGCGCGTCCTTTTGCACAAAGTCGTCTGGTAGCTTGTCTTCGCAGCCTGGCAAGTCTTCTGGTAGGTTGAGTAGGTCGGGGTGGTTGCAGAGCTTCTTGAGCATGCCGATGACCTTGAGTGGCTGCGAGCCCTTGCCGCGGAGTAGACTCTGGACATCGGGTGACTTGATGAAGTGGTTGTATAGGTCCTTCTGGAATGGTGCAAGGTTGCAGAATACGACGTGCTCGTACTTGACCGGCAGGTACTTGGAAAGAATGTCGTTGGTTCGCCGGATGATGAACTTATTGACCAACCCGAGAAGCTCGGTAAGCCGCTCAGTACCCTTCTTGATATCCGCATCCGTTCCGTTCGCGTCGCGACCCTTCAAAATAGGGATCTCGTAATGCTTGCGGAACTCCATGCGCGTGCCAAGGTAGTTGGGGTTCGCGAAGTTGAGCAGCGCAAAGTACTCCGATAGATCGTTCTGGATGGGTGTACCCGAAAGGATGACTCGCCTCTGCACGTTCAGGTTGTTGAGCGCGGTAAATGTCAAACTGTCACCGTTCTTGAGTCGATGGCCTTCGTCACAAAGCATTAACCCGATAGGTGTCTGTCCAAACTCGTCGGCGTAGAGTCGCAGGGTTTCGTATGACACAATGAGGACAGGTCTGACGACTGCGCGTCCGGATGCGATCGACCATTGCCGTATTTGCTGGATCAGCTCCTCTTTCGACGCCTTTCCGTCGATCGCGAAGGGTGTGACGGCGTCCTTCCCAAGCCACTTGATAAGCTCGTTCGCCCAGTTCCTCACTAGACTTGACGGGCAAGCGATGACGCACTTTTGTATCGTCGACTTGCCAGCATCGGGTGACTGCTTGAGTAATGTCCACATGAGCGCGATGCACTGCAGCGTCTTTCCGAGACCCATCTCGTCGGCCATGATACACCCGTTGGCCTTGGGATCGATCATGCCAGTCGTGGCGCGATACAAGAACTTCACACCCTCGACTTGATGCGGTCGTAGAACCTTTGCAAGTCTCGGATCAATGACGACCGGTACGCGCGGTCGCTCGTTATCCACCTTCTTCTTCAACCCCAGGATCTCCGCCAAACTCTTGTGTACCAGCGGCGCCTCCATCTCCTTCTTCTCCGTCTGACTCAGCCTCGGTTCCGCCTCTTCCTTCGGTATCGGCTTGTCGTCAACTGTGGGATCGTAGAGTACTATCGCAAACTCTCCGCTGGGGTCGTGCAGCGGTCGCGCAACAAAGACGGTTCCGGTTCGCATGCCCAGCAGGGGCGCCGGTCGATTCGGATTGTAGGCTCCAACATCCTTGTTGACTAAAGGAACGATAAACTTGGTTCTGAAGGCGGTGTCTTTGTCTTTGGGCTTGAAGACGGGAAATCGGTTTGCGTCTCGTGTGGCGAGGGCTAACCGGTCTTCATTCGAGTATGGCTTATCGCTCTCTCCATCTTCACCTCCTGCACCAGAGTAATCGACCTTCCTCCTCTTCCTTGCTGGCTTCGTAGAGACACTGGATACTGTTGCTGAGCCGGGACAGCGGAAGGGCTTGATGAGTCGTTCGGTTGACTGTGGAGTGCCACCATAAAGACGCGCCGCGGGCTTCGCAGGGGTGGCCTCGCCTGCTGCGAGAGTCTTCGGTCGATGCATGAGGAATTGACACTTATGGTAGGCTCTATGAGGTTTGGCAGCCTATATCGGGTCGAGGTGGTGGGAGTTGGGAGGAAAGGGAGTGTCGTGCGGGAATGCTGATCAACGCACGCAGGTGGCGGAATTGCGACGCGTAGATTGTTAGCTCAATCACGCCGTCACGTGGGACGACAGGCAGCATCGTCATCCCACCAACATCAAGAATCTCCATCATACCTAGAATTGGCATCTCCATCACTTTCTCATCGCACTCCCGCTGTTTACATACGTCCAACGCGTCAGTCCTGTACCTCTACATACCTCAGAAAACCCTGTGACCGACACCTCCGAGCCCATCTCCGCAAATTCCCCAGCACCCACCCCAAACGCAAACCACATCCCTCCCCACCATGGCGCGAAAAGCAATAGCAAAAGACCAAATCGTCAAATTGATCGTAGGCGCAGGGCAAGCGTCGCCCTCGCCGCCCGTCGGTCCCGCGCTGGGAAGTAAAGGTGTGAAGAGTATGGATTTCTGCAAAGTATGTTTATCCATATCCCCCAGCTGTCGCATATGCTCAAGCACGATTGTCGCATACCCAATTCATGCATACTGACAATGATACAGGAGTTCAACGCCCGCACCGCCCACTACACCCCCGGCACCCCCATCCCCGCACGCATAACCGTCCGCCCAGACCGCTCCTTCCACTTCCAACTGCGCACACCCCCGACCGCCACCCTCCTCCTCTCCGCCGCCGGCGTGCTCCCCACCAAGAACAAGATAAGAGGAGCCGGAAACGTGCCCGGGCCTATGAACAACCACGATGGGCAAAAAGGAAAGACGTCGACGAGTAGTCCGACGGTGGGTAACGCTGTGAAAGGGACGGTGGGGACGGTTAGTTTGAAGCATGTGTATGAGATTGCGAAGATCAAGCATGGCGAGACGAGGTTGAGTGGGTTGAGTTTGGAGGGTGTGGCGAGGAGTGTGGTGGGGCAGGCGGGGAGTATTGGGGTGGTGGTTGTGCCGTAAATGGGTGTGGGGTGGGGGAAGGATTACTGGGAAGAGGTGGAGATTGTGGAAGGCTGAAGAGATGGAAGAGCACTGAAGCCAGTACGAGACGTCGCATGACAGGAGTTGTGTAATGTGGCTTGGGCATATGGCATACTCGGAGGGCATTTACGTGTTGAGTGGGGAAGAGCTTGTACATATATTGTATACCTGGATAGACTCATGATGCATGATCAACTTCGACTGTATATCGACTGGTGGGCTTGTGAATAGATTGAGTATGACAAGGCTTTTGTGCCAACATATATCTGACTGTATCTAACAATGACTGCGACAAGATAGCAATGACACTTCCTACTGTTACATCCTGACACGATCCTCATTGCGAGAATAGTCTCGGCGCTGTAGCTGCATTTCTTCCGTTCGACCTGGTGCTCAGTATTACCTTGAGTGCCCAGGGCAGACCATCGACACGGGCATACTCCCATGCGATCTCGTTATTCCGCAGTAAAGACCGGCGCTGTCGTAAACCTCATCCATATCTCTCCCTCACGAAAACCCATAAACACCCCCCTGCTCCTGAAACCTCAACTGATGATCCCTCAAATCCGCCCAAAGCCTCAACTCACTCTCCTCATCCAGCGCGCCACTCGGATCACTCGCCTCCGGACTCACCCTCTCCAACTTACTCAGAATATCAAGAAACTTGTAAAGGTAATCCTGATGCTGCAGCGCCACACTGCCCCTTCTCTCCTTCGGCACCTCAAGCAGCGTGCTAGCAATCGAGCGAATCTTCTGCGTCTGTGTCGACATGAACCGTAAGCTTGCGATCGGGCTAATGGTGTTTGGGCGAAAGAAATCACGTGTCGACATGGAGATGACGTAGTCGTCAAGCTCATGGACGG
This sequence comes from Alternaria sp. Ai002NY15, assembly GCA_023758125.1. Taxonomy (NCBI): domain Eukaryota; kingdom Fungi; phylum Ascomycota; class Dothideomycetes; order Pleosporales; family Pleosporaceae; genus Alternaria; species Alternaria sp. Ai002NY15. Next base: position 97,465 of record JAFVLO010000041.1, on the reverse strand, counting down.
GGTAGAGGAAATCTGAGTTTTGCAAGTAAACGTAGAGACTTACAAAGGAGTCGCCGTTGGGCTCCATGTTGACCATGTCGATGCTTCCTAGGACCACGAGGAGGTCTTTGACCACTTGCTCGCGCTCTTCTGACATTGCCTTTTCGAGCGCGTCGGCGTCAGTTGTTGTTCCGGATACAAACCTGTCGATTCCTGCTGCGAGGACGTTGGACGTGTTTTGCGCACCAGCTTGGCCTTTCGACCGCTGATACTTATCCAGTTGAAGGAAGTACTTTTCCACAAGGTGCGAGCGAGTGGATAGATGGCTGGCGTAGATGTTCGCTTTCTGGATCTCGTAGCGTCGCAGTTCGTGCGCTTCCGGTTTGTGATGTGTGTCCATGGCGGGGTCTCGCATTCCAGAGTATTCCGGCATGGGCGGGTAGTAGGGTTTCTGCTGTTCGAGCCCATTGTTACTGCTGGACTTTGGCCGGACTTTGAGCACCTCTGGTAGGCTGTCCAGAATCTGCCTACAGCGCTGCAGGCTTTGTGCGAAGATCTGTTGTTGTCGATCCCAGTCGAATATCTCATCAATGCCAAACGCCATTTCCGCCGTTGCTAGCGACGAGTATGACAGAAAGATGCGCACGTTGATGTTGAACCCAGTGAGCATGGAGACGACCCCTTCGCGCTGTGGTTGTATCTCATTTGGGAATATGTGTACATCGTCGACTTCTCGCGGGAGTGGTGGTAGAGGCTCGGTAGGTGTGGCAGGCGCAATCATCAGCTCGCCGAAGGAAGCGCCGAGCTGTTGTATGGTCCTGTCAAAGTCAGTCATAGTCGACACTGCGAGAATGCCCAAACGTACCGTACACCCACAAAGACCGTCCAGAAGACGCGCCGACCAATCTCCTCGGTGATGTAGTCTACTTTGAACTCTCTCGAGCCGTCGTGGTTCGGTCCGTTCGAGCCCCACGCACTCGGCATGCCCCCAAGATAGGTATAGCCCTGAGCCTCGGGTTTATGGAGACCCAGGGAGCGTATGATGGTCAGGCACTCGGCGAGGTACAGTCGCAGTTGCCGCCATTGGAATACGTAGGCTCCGGTCAAGCCGAGGAAGTAGCTGGTACACGCGTCGTACACGTTCAGAGACGGGCGGTCAAGATAACCAGGCCCTCGCGCCCGCGCGCACACGTCCCGGCACTTGTCGACAAGGGAGAGGTGATTTGGGTATTCGCGTCGCGTCTGGGTGTTGAGATGGAGGCGTGGTTTTCGAGGAAAGGACGCGACGAGGACCGCGATCATGGAGGCCAGCAAGGCGAGGAACGAGGGATTCGTCAGGTCCTCCCTATGCCCCCATGCTTCGCGGAACGACGGCTCGTGCGGAAAGGGACATAGCGGATGTATGAAGGTGAAGAAGTCGTCGATGAGGGCGTTCAGGGTGGGCAGGGCGCATATCTCTTCGGCGGAGAGCTGGGCTGGATGCGACGACTGCAGCTGCGCCAGCGCATGGGCGGCATTGGTAGGAGACTGCGGCGTCGACGACTCGGAGTCCAGGTCGCCTATTCTGCGCTTCTTGATCGCTTCGGCATGCCTATTGGGCGGTCCGCGTCGTCGGCTCGGGCGCTCAAAGGTACATGGAATCTCCAGCGCGAGGCACGCTCTACACGGCGGGCCCGATTCGTCGCACTACAGACGTCAGTGTCTATCATAGTATTATGACTGAATGCGCCCACCTTGACTTTGCGAATGCTGCACGAATCACAAGCTTTGCGCAGGCGGTTCGGCTTGGACTGCTGCGGCAGCGGAGGATTCAAGGCATGGTTCGCTTGGAGAGCCTGCTGGGCCTGGAGCACCTCGTTGATATTCTCGAGCTTCGGGTATGCGGCTTCTTGCGGGTAGGCTATGCGCGACGACGGTGCCTGACCGTCGAGAACCTGCCCGTTGGGATACAAGGGCGTGTAATTATGCGGGTCCTGGCCGTCTGGTGGTGCAGGATACTGCGACGCATGCGGAGAAGAAGTCATGGCGTAGCCGCAGTTCTACCGTGACGAGGGAAGGACGTTGGCTGATGTCCCGTTAGCTTCCGGTTAAACAAACAACTGCTCGGTAGCTTCCAGATGTATCAAGACGACAGGGCGCGATCAACTGCCTGGCCGAACGTGACAGGTCTAGTAGAGCTTCTAGTAGGCTTACTTGCATACAGGTTTCGCGGTCCGATCAGACGCGGCAATTACCGACACCGTTAGATGGGTACAGGGACAAGGAGAGATGGCCTGAGACCGCTCGCGGTATGCGATTGAGTGTAACAAGACCAGATGCTAGCAATTGGAAGACGTGGACGGTTTAGAGTTGGTGCTGGACATTGCATGCTCATGGCATGAAAATTCAGAGGCTGTTTCAAGCTACAGATCATGTTAGGGCAGGCACGATCCGCAGGACGAAAACATCTTCTCCAGGACCCCCAGTCTCGTTGCACCACGCGTGATGGTGCTCATCTCTGCATGAATATAGACCCATTGTCATAATGTCATGTCCAGATTTCATTTCCGCTCAATGACGCAATTCAGATAATCTCCTAGCGCGTCGATCTTATCGAATGGAGTATGCTCCGAGATCCACGAACGCATGTTCGTCCGATGAACGAATCGCGTAGACAAACATGTCATGGACGCGTTCATTTTGCTCAGATTTGACATTTGGACCGGAGACGACATCGATAAAAAGAATGACTTTCTGTATCAACGCCCGCTAATCCCTTCAAATTGGTATATATGCTCGCATCACCATGCCTCTAACATCTCAACCCACCGTATAATCCAGTTCCTCTTAACATTAACCCCCCATCGCCACCACTCTCCACACCCTTACCACCCATCATCCCCATCAGGTTGCCCCCATTCGACAACCTCATCCCCCTGTCAATCGCTATCATCGCTATCCGGCGAGCTCCTTGTCGGCGGCCGCGAACTACGCGACAGCGAGAAGTCCAGAATATCTGACTTGGAACCCGCGTCGATGAATTTGCGCAAACACCATCCGATCTGCACCGCCGTCGAGGTTTCGTTACCGAGTGGGTCGATTTGACGGCCTTTGACAAAGACTAGAAGGTGGGTTAGTAAAAGGTGTTTTATGGCGTGGAGGTTGATACATACTTATTTGGTTCTGGCTATCCTCGCGGTCATACACTTTATCCGACGAGCCAAACGCAATGATACCCAACTTCGAACTCCTCTCCTTCTCCTTCGCATGAGCGGCGCTGCGGTCGAAGCCCTGTTGTGCCAAACCAGCAAGCAAGTGTTCGTAGATCTTGCGGGGCAGCTTGGTCGATGAAGGGCTGTTGGTAGGCCAGGTGGTAATATTCAGAGTCGCCAGATTGCGCAAGTCACCCAGGCAGTTCTCGAAGTTGACGAAGCTGTCGTTCTTGCTGCGGATGACACTGACGCCGGGGAAGGCTACGGAGATTTGCTCGAGCAGTGTGCAGTCTTTGCAGATCTGTGAGAAGGAGGCATAGTCGTAGACGAGCTCTTCGTCGCAGCTGTCGGGACCGGTGCTCGCGTGTACGTTGAGGCTTTTGAGTGTTTTGCTGTGGCGCACGATGCCGGCGGCGGCTGGTAAGGCCTTGACGTATGTGAGGTCAAGTGTAAGCGTCTCGATACCTGAGACGAGAACGAGGAAGCCGTCGATAGCGCCTAAGCCGTCGTTCTCTGCGTTATCATCGTGTTTGAACTCCAGTGTGTCCAGCTTGTCGGGCAGCTTCGAGCTTTTGCTGAGTTCTGCAAACAGGGCATCAGCACCAGAACAGCCGAAGATGCGGATGCTCTTGATAGACCGGAAGTCAATCAACTTGCAGTATGTTTCCGAAGCATAGCGCAGATGAAGCTTTTGTAGCGTGATTTCATTGAGTGTGATCGGCGTGCACTTTGCGAACGGCTGCATATGGCTGAACATGGTCGAAGTAATGAGTCCAGGTGCATTGACCGTATCGTTCAGCTCGCGCATGGTAACGGTCGGATCCATCTCATCGAAGCTCGCATGCAGCGTAATCTTCTCCAGCTTGCGCCCAGCCACGTTCTTCAGCAAGAAGTGACAAAAGTCCAGGACCTCGCGTGAGTCAGGGTATAATCCAAGCTTCCGTACTTCCTGGAAGCACGTCTCAATATTCGGCAGCTTCTGTAGTTCTGGCAGTACATTGCGATCCAGCGAAATGCTCTCCATCCACCGCATGCGCTTCTGCTTCTTGTACAGCAACACCAGGTTGTCTCCGGAAAACGGCGACCACGGGTGCCACGAGAACTTCTCCAGTTGGTTCTCCGGTAGCAACTCCAAAATCATGCGAATAGCAAAGTTGGCTTGTTGCTGCTGATTGCATTTGTCCAGGACATCTGCAAGATAGAGGTCAAGCTTCCGGACATGTTGTAGGCCGATGTTCTTGGGGTTGAGGAAGGCTGCGAGGCGCGTGTCGTGGGGTGAACCGACGTCAAGGGTTACTTCGTAGTAGAGTTGGCGGACGGTGATCTCGTGGAGTTGTTTGCAGGTGAGGCAGAGGTTCTTGAGGTCGGTTGGGCGGTTGATCTGCGTGGTGTAGTGTCAGCCTGGTGCTTCTTCTGCTACCTTGAACCCGCCATCAACCCAGAGACTTACATGCTGGACTATCAACGTCTTCAGATCGACCGAAAGGTCCATGAAAGCCAACCGCGGCGCCATCATGTGTGCTTTTCCTCGACTCCCTCCAGATATCGCAAAGAGCACCCCGTAGCAAGTTCGCTCGTCGCCTTATCGATATGCGCGGCCGTCTACGTAAGTCTTGTTCTTGGCCTTGGACGTCTTTCTTCTTCTCTGCTGCCTAATCGCCCGCAAGATACGCAGCTGCAGTCGATCGCAATACGTCCGGCGAACTGACCGGTAAAAGTGGAGTAGAAGCGGAAGGGTTGATGGGGCAGGAAAAAGGAAGTAAGCGCGCAGGCAAGCAGCCCTTCGTAGGTTCAGCCTCACTTGTGTCCCGCCAAAGACCCACCCACCGATGTAGCTCCGCCCAAGAACAAGGGTCCACGCGGGAGGTGAATAGCGCTAACCTAAGCGACAAACTGGGGTAAGCTTGGGCTGTGAACGCGTGTGCAGCGCTGGCTGGTTGTAATTGGAGCGAGGTGGGGAATATGGAGAGGGGAGTAGTTTGGATGACAGCTCGGTCGCATTGCAATCGATCGTCCCAACAGTCCAAGACAGTCTCCTAGCTTTCACGCTCGAACCTGAACGTCAGTTTCAGCTTTGACTGCTACGTCACCTCCACGCATTCATTTCACGTGGCTCAAAGCATGACTTTCCGCATTCATACATTGGTTGTTCAATCAGCTACCCGCTGTCACAAAGGCCAGGCATCTACAAACACATTCAAACTTCACCCGAATAAAGCAAAAAGCAACCGTAGTGTATCAGGGTACCACATCACACAACACATACGCATCAAGCAAGCAGTTGTAGGCGCCCGGGTAACCCATGTCCAGAAACATGATTATCGTATACAACTCCAAATGTCCATCACCCCTATCCCCCATCCCCCATCCTTCCCTTCCCATCTCCATCTCCCAACCCCCTACCCTCTACCCAGCAACAGGTCCCCCATACGCCTCCGACCCCATCGCCGCATACGCCATCCCTCCCGCCGTCCTCCCCGTCTTAGCTATCTCCCTTCCCGCAGCCGCAGGATCGTATTTCTTTGGGCCTTCATCGTCATCTGAACCTTGTCCGTTCGTAGCGGGATTCGCATTGGTGGTGTCGGGGTGGGGAGCCCATTGCTCTGAGTGAGGGTTTTTGGGCGAGAGGGAGGAGGTCATGCAGCCCATTGTGGAGGGTGTGAATGGGGGTGCAGAGGATTGGTGACAGTTTAGGGTTTTGGTAGTGTTGGTATGGTGATGCGATGCGATTGGATGGGAGGCGTGTAGAGATGAGCTCGATAGTAGGAATGTGTGTGAAGATTGTAGGTAGATAGATAAACAGATCTTAGCCGTCGTACAAGATAGTCGCGATGTATACAGCACAGTATCTCCTCAAAAGTCCCTACACTCCAATCCTCAAAACAAGCAGAACCCCAAAAGCTTATATCCCCCTTCTAAGCTTGAATCCTTCCAAACTCCTAAGCGATGCACACCACACCCACCATCCATGGATTTACCCGGACAATCAACCCGTGGGCGGAGTCAGGGGCTGTGCAAGGCGGAACATCTAGGCGAACATTATTACTTCCGAACGAAGCATTATAAAGGATGCTCAACTCGGGGTAACGCTGAGAAACGCCAATGATGCGCTCTGTATTTTCGAAGGAATGCGCAAATCGTTTCCGAGGTCATCTTTATCCTATATGCATACACCGCCGTGACTTGCTGCTCCGCCACCGCCGCCGCCACCACATATCGTACCCGACGTCCGCGTGGAAAGTCATAAGCGGGAAAAGCCTGGTTGTATGAGCACGGTAGAGTGGCAGTGGGCGGTTCTCAGGCAACAATAGTTGAGATGGGTACGAGCGCAATGTAATATCACTTCAACAGTCCCTTCAGTAATAAGACATAGTATCAAGCCTGCAACCTACATCAATTCACATACATACAAAGTAGGCTCCCCAACGTCAACATAGGCTCCAGAGTGTTCAATCATTCCATTTCGCTTCCAACAACCTTCTCTCCCTCACCCTCGATCTAATCTAGCCAGTCCCAATTCCCCCTTAAAGCAACCACCCCAACCCATACCCCCTCGCCACCCAAAAGCGAGCGTATCCCCAAAACGAACCATGTATATAAAGAATAAGCAACGCCAAATAGCCAAAAACACCTCGCTATGCAGGTAGACAGATACTTGGAGATCGCAAAGCCACACACACCCTCTTACATGAAAAAAATCATACCCATATGAAGAAGACATGGAACCAGTCACCTTGTACGCGAAAAAGGATGAACAGGTCTGCAGACTACACCAGGATAGAGTAACTGAAGCTACAAAACTAAATGGTGATGTAGGCTCCAAAGTGTCCAGTTTTGCTAGGTCGACGGGTTAAATACTACTCCTCACCATCACTATCCCCGAAGCCAGCCAGTAACTCCGCTTCAAGGCCATCGTCATAGTCGTCCTGGAGGTCTGGCGCTGTCGTCCCATTTGCCTCGGGATTCATCATCTCCTCGTCGTCACCATCGACGTCTCCCTGGTCTTCATCAGGGCCCGTCGTCTCTGGGCTGGGTAGACCAGATTTATCGGCGGTAACGACATTTGTGAGTGACGTCACCCGCTCCATGGTACGTTTCTTCCGCCGTTGGAGGCGCGAGGTGGTGCTGTTGACGCTGCTATCGCTTTCCTCCGTCTCGCTGACGTCGGTGGAGTTTGTGCGCTTCCGCTTCTTCTTGGCGGCTTGTTGTTGGGTATCTGATGCTGTGCTGTTATCGGATCGGACGCTGTCGGAATCTGATTCGCTGCCGCCGCCGTCTGTGTCGGTTTCGTTCATGAAATCAGCGAGCTCGTCGTCGAGCTGCGCCCAGTCGTCGTTTGACATTTCGACTACGGGGGACGCATTGTCTGCGGCTTCATCCCCTGTTCCATCGATGCTCTCGTCTTCGAGGTCGGCGATGGGTGAGCCGCCTCGCTCCGCCGCATCCGTCTCGATTATGTAGGGTGTCTCGTCTACATGCTCCCATCTGGTGCAGCATTGGAACATCCATTCGGGGTTCACGATTTTGATGTGGGGGTATCGGGCGGCTCGCTTTACTTTGGTTGTCTTTCGATCGGGGTTGGCGATTACGTGGGTCGTTCTCCGGGTAACGTTCGTGGTAACTTCTGCGCCAAAGCTTCCGATCCATAGTGCGAAGTCCGATCTGGAGAGGTTAGCTGCGCTCTGCGACTTCGCTGTCGAGTACTTACGTTAGGACATCCACACCAAGCGGAATGATACCAGAAAAGACAACCACCGCACCGTCGAGCACCTCGCTCTTGATGCGCGGCATAATCTCGGCGACATCAGGAATGACGTCTTCTTCCATGGAGCGCTTCTTTGGGCTCTTCTCGCCCTTGAGCTCAGCCACACGACCGCCTGTTGGCACCTTCTTGGCCTTCCTGTATTCATCGTAGAATGTGCGGTGGACGAGGTTGAGGTTGTGTTCGATGACGTCAAGTCCTCTGTCGTCGTCGTTGAGGATGCTGTGTCGGACCTTGGGTTGTTCGACCGGTCGTGAGTCGCGAGTTTCAGCTTCGGCAGGTGTCTCTTCATCTTCCCTATCCTGCATGAGCTGTTGTTGTAGTAAAGGCCGCTCTGTTTGTTGCGCGATGATGAGCTTCTCCTGCTCTTTGGCCTGCTCTTCCAAATCTTCAGTTGCTGCTAATGATATGAGTTGCTGTCCCAGCTCGTTCAAATCACCATTCGTGGCTTCGGTCGTGGTCTCGAGTGGCTTGCCTGGGACGGATACGACGCTCGTGGTCGCATTTTCAGTTGTGGCCTTCTTCGGAGTCGGGGGCGATTTGTCCTTTGCGAAGGACACAAGCTCTTGCTGCTTAGGGAGGAAACTTGCGTTGATATCTCCCGCGCCAGGGAAGAAGTTGAATACTGGCACACGGACGAGGTGTGGGCTGTATTGCCAGACGTCTGCTCGGTCGTCAATGATAACGCACATGGCCGTGTTCTGGTAGAAGAGCCGCGTCAGACTCTTAAGCTTGTCTGTGTAGTTCTCGTCGCGGCTGAGGATGCGGTCGCCAAAGTACTTGCGCTCGGGATCGATGATCTTTGCGACGGCCTGCGCATACGCTCGGGTGGCCATTGTGTAGACGTGCATCTCGTAGAGCTTCGAGACTCGGTCGAAGAAGTCCTTGAGACCTGGGCGCATCTTGACATAGTACCAGTTTGCAGCCACGTTGGAGACATTGTCGTCGGCCAACTGGAAGCCCTGTACATCTTTGACGGCATCGTGGTTCGGGTTCTCGGGGTCGGCTTTCCATTCGGCAATGGTGCGCTCGCAGGTGGTGTGGATGACGGTCTGGTCCAGATCGACAATGAGGGTCAGCTTGCGCGCGCTCAACAGGCGCTTCTTGGCGTCCTCCTCTGCCGCTACCGCCTCCTTGTGACTGACGAGGAGCGCCGTGTTGTCGTGCGCCATGTTGACCGTCGCGCGTCCGACATCGAGCTCCTTGGTGAGGTAGTCGACCTGCGTCATGTCGCGGCCGCAGTCGACGCAGAGGCCGCCAAACTGTGTCTCGTGCGTGCATGGCTCTTCAATCTCGAGGAGAGGAGTTCTGCGGCCGTGTTAGCATGTTGCGCGCGCAGCAAGCGCGCAGTAGGCCTACCCATATCGCTCAATGACGGTGCCGGGCTTGATGAACCAGCGCGTGATCTTTCCCTCTGTGCTCGCGGCAAACGTCTGCCTAAACTTCTTCATGACCGTCTTCTCGCCTCCCCACTTGTCGCCCTCGGTGACGCGACTGTCATAGCTGTAGTTGAACAGCTTGCCCGACCGCTGGACGTCATCGTCGCGCTTCTTAAGGAGGTCGATGACGGTGACGGGATAGCTGAGATCCCGGGGCGAAACGATCTTCATGCCGAGGTGAGGCAGCCCATGCGACTGGCGACGTGGTGGTGCTGGACGTGGGCGCGTTGTGCTTCGGCTCGGCGCATTCGGGACTCCCGCGGCGACGAGTGGTGAGTGGAAGCTTGGTCGCAGTCGCGATGCGCTATGACGTCTGGCGTCAACGTGCTGAAATTAAGTTGGGAGTGAAGGTGTGTGTTCCAGATGTGGTGCGACGGGCTAGGTGGAGCGTGGGTAAGACCTCGGAGAAGTAGAAACCTGAATAGGTTTGCAGACTACACTACGATAGCGCAAGTAGATTGCAAGATCTGGCGTCAATGTAGGCTCCAGTGTGTTCAGTTTATTTCGTGTTTGAGGTGGTGAGGTGCTGCGCGACCGGGGTTGACGTATGGCGTCGCGGCTCGGTTTCCCCCAAATATTTGGGAGCGAGGGGCGGCCATCTTTATACCTCTCAGCCACCATACTAGCGCGACTGCCACTACCTCAAACATGCCACCATAGACAAAGAGCTCTCTCCAAATAGGACGACGCGTCTATCACCAGTCATCACGAGTGCATCCACGAGTCCAACGGTGCCTATTACTGGGAATCGATGCAATGCTTTTTCCGCGATGCCTCCTTCGACTTGGTAGGATTGTAGTGGCCTAGACGCGTCTGAAGCCCCGAGGAATGCCAAGACTTTACCCTCGCGAACACCAGGCTACGACATTGCACGATCGATCTGTGGGAGATGGCTTATCTGACGTATACGCACGATTTTCATAGCCTTGAAGTCCTATGCAAGTATACTCTTGATGCCTACATCTGCGCATGCCGTATTCTTTTGACTCACTAAAGATGCATGTAGGCCTCACACACACACACACATCAAGACCTTACTGTCACAAGAACCAGCTGCACTTAATCGTAAAAGATACCCATGACCCTCTTCGAGCAACATATCTTGTGCTCTAGGAGATGCCTCTTCTCCATGAAATGCGGTCTCACATCACGTGCCATTTCCGCTAGCAACCCGTTCTTAGGAAAGTCGACGGCTTTGGAGTGCACCATGCGGCGACATCCCATGATCTGAATAGATATGACTCGACAGTTGTATGCTCGTGCCGCATACACACGTGCTCGATGTATAGATTCGAGTCATCAGAAATACATGTAGCCCTCACACATACTAATGCAACTTCCAGGCTGCACTTCAGTAGCATTGCATTCGCCATATCTACACCCAAACTACCAAGACGTCACTATCACAAACATCAGCCTGCGACCTATCATATCCTTACTTGCATACAAACAACAACCTATCCGTGGTCATCTCAGATTGGTCAAGTCAAAGATTGGTCAATACCATTCCCATGTTTAGGCAACGACGATCTATCAGCCCCACACACCTCCCTTCAAGTATCGTCTCTTATCAACATATCCGAACCATCCATGCACGTAGAATTAGTGAATTGTGTAATCATCCATTCCATTACCTACGCCTAATTACGCTCACGATAGAAAAACATGTGCGCACAGGCCCATCAAAACCACGTGGTATCGTAACAATCTACTCTATAACGCATGCAGAAACCAGGGAAAAAAACGCCCTAGACCCATCCCTACCCAAGTCCAAAACCAAGTCCATATTCGCGCCGCAATAACTAACGTCTTCTCACTCCCTCACTCCCTCACTCCCCCATCCCCAACATCACTTCTCCTTCTCCTTCCTACTCGTCTTCCCCGCCTCCTCTCGTACCATACTCCCCAACACCGCACTCTCACCCCCCATCCTCTCCGCATCCTGCTCCATCCCCGCCACCGGCTCCTTAACCACATAAGGATGAGCAACCTCTGCTTTCTCGCCCTCATCAACAATCGTCCAGTCGTCTTCGTCGCCGAACCCATCGTCCGTAGCATCGACATCTTCATAACCAGGCTGTTTGCCATGAGTCTTGATGAGCGTGCGTGCGCGGTCGAGTTCGCGGTAGATGGTTTGGATGGCGACTTGAGTACCGTTGTCCTGTGGGGAAAATATGTTAGGAAACCCGACTTCTGGTGATATGATGGAGATGGAGGATGTGATGGCTTACCTTCCTAATCCTCTGCCCCAACCTCTTAGCCCTCCCAATATACCGCTCATTATTCGTAACCTCCCAAAGCGCGCGACTAAACACACTAGTGTTGACCTTCTTGAGCCAAATCCCCACATCAAGGTCCTCAATGCGTTGCGCAAAGAAGAACTGGTCGCCGAAGAAAGGTTTGATAATGGTAGGGATACCAGCGCGCAGACTAGCTCCCGTAGTCCCACTCCCACCATGATGCACCGCCGCGTCCATTTGCTTGAACAACCAGTCGTGGGGCGCAGATTGGATCTGGAAGATTTCGGGTGGGAGGGGGATTTCGGGTTTGGATGCGTCTTTTGTTTCTAGGCGGTCGGACCAGCCTTTCGAGAGGACGCAGCGGACGTCGGCTTTGAGGACGGAGTCTACGACTGTTTTTGTGAGGGCGGCCGGGTCGTCGATGACGATGGAACCGAAGCCTACGTAGACGAGCTTCTTGCCGTCGTCGCGCGCTTTCTTGATGAAGGCGGTTAGGTCCGCTGGAGGTTCGTAGCCCTCGCTCTCGTCTAGGAACCAGTATCCGGTCACGCGGACCCAGTCGGGCCAGTCAAAAGGTGGCGGTACGACGTGGGGACTGAAGTTGTACAGGAACGGTCGCGTGTTCGCCTGCATCTTACGCATGGTTGTGGGCGGGAGTCCCAGCTCGCGTCGTCGCCAGGCGTTGATTTGCCCAGAGATTGCTAGCCAGAACATCTTGTCGAAGATTCCGTATGTGAACTGATTGTAAGCGCCTCCCTGCTTATTCTCCATGACAGCGAATGCGTGGGGGTACGTTCGCGTGCGTGTCCATGGCATCGTGAAGGCGCGGAAGTACGGGACCTCGAGGGCCTCTGCGATGTGAATACCAGCCATCGTGCTCGGGCTCTCGATGATCAAGTCTGCACCTTGACATGCCCGCCAGGCTGAACTACACACGTCGTCAAGCCATCCGCGGAACTTGGCGTTGGCTTCTCTCAGGAAGCCGACCGTAAACATACCGTGCTCGACACAGATCCGCATGAGCTCAGCTGGGTTGCCGTCTACGACCGCGAACTCAATACCATGCTTTCGTACCCAGGGCTCGAATTCAGCATGAGTCGCGATTTTCGCCTCATGTCCCTCCTTGATCAGCTCTTTGCATAGCGCAATGTATGGCTGCACGTCGCCTCGAGATCCGATGGTCAGGCAAACGATTTTCAGCGGCTTCGCGGGCTTGAAATCAATGATAGAGGCGAGAGGGTCGTCGAATACGAGTGGAATACGATCGTGCTCTGCAGCGCGTACGACTTCCGATACGTCCACCTTCTTGTCTGTGTCGGTATGGTCGCGGGCCTGCTGTAGCAGGTCGTGCTCCGCCTTTGCAGCCTCGTCCTCGCTGTCAACGCCCGAAGAAGAATCATCCTCATCGTCGAGATACCTATTATTCTCCAAAACGCGATGCACCATGATTGCGCATTCGTCGCGATACTCGGCCTTTGAGAACTCGAAGAAGAGCTCTTCATGGCCCTTGATGACGACGGCGAGACCATGGTAGCCCAGTCGGAAGCCTTTCTCCTTGTTGACATTCTCGATATCCCGCATGGGGATAATGACCTTGGTCTTGGACGTAGGCAACAGGCCGCGGAAACAAAAGTAGTTACCGCTGATATAAATCTTGCCGTAGTTTGGTAAGACGCGCTGCAGCGACGCAAAGAACGACGACTGCAACACCTCGGTGTCGGGGAAGGCGAAGTGATTTTGGAAGTTTTCCGCAGCCTTCGCCGCGTCCTCGTCGTCCTCGAACCCATGAACCTGATCGCCAGTCTCTAGTCCGTCGGCAGTGGTATAATGTTTCCGCCCGCCCGCGAGCATACCAGACACCTTCTCGTAGTAACCCATGGATTCGGTCGCGAGTAGGTTGCCCATTTTCTTCGAGCGGGTCCTGAAGAACCCCGCTAGGCCCGACGCTTTCTGAAGCGGGTAGGAGGCGAGATCTTGTAGAGCAGATGAGGACCCTGATAGGCGAGGTTGAGCGCTAGTGTCAGTATCGTCTTCCAGATCAGTCGCGCCTGTCGGTGTTTGGGGTTGCTTTAATCGATTCGCAGTGTTTGCGGATTTCGGTTGGCCCGAACGCGCTGTGTCCTGTGAATCTCTGGCTTGAGTGTCTAGCTTATGCAAAGGCGCATTGATTGCGTGATTGGCGGGACCACGGAATAAGTCGGAGCGGTCCAGTATTTGAGAGGCAGAAGCGCTGCTTTCGTCCATGGATTGTATAGCGACAGACGATTCGGTACCCGGATCGAGTGAAAGGTTAGCTGACTCAGAATCCGCTCCTCTAGGCGACAGAGGCGTTCGGTCTCCTGGACGACCCCTACCACTGAAGCTTCGTCGCGCTTCATTGCTTGGTCTTTGTACTTCGCCGCTCGGTCGTCTAAAGGTGCGGCTCGCGTCCATGCTACGTCGCACGTCCCAGCTCTTCCTGTTGGCATCATGGCTAGACCGAGCAGATACATCGCTTATGCTCGACCTTCCTGCACGCGGTACCTGCAAAGGCGAAAGCGTAGCGCGAACGTTTTCATGAATGTGTGGTGTCTCAGCAGTAGTGGTTGGCGATGCTACAGATTCGCGTTGACCTGTCGGCGTAGATGCCTCGCCGTCAACACCTTGTTGTAAGGCTTGATGGTGCTCGTTGTCATTAATCATGATGCGTAGAACGTTGAGCGCATCTTGTCCCTGATTGAAGAACGAGAAGAAGTACTGTTGGAGTGAGCAAACATCCCATTCGTATGATAGGGAAGAACACATACCTCATCGATAGCAAACGTCTCGTCGTTATCAATAACCCTCACCTTGACCGTATTCGCCAAATCCAGAATACTGCTCTCCTCAATCTCCAGCACATTCTGAATCGGCAAGCTAATCTTGACACTATTGCCCTCATTATGTGTCCGAAAGATGACCTTCTGGATACTCCTCGCCCACTCCTTCGCGCTCGCCGCACTGTCCGCCTTGAACAGATACTTTCGCTCATCCGTAGTGATGGTGAAGCTAGTCTCTTCTTCTCCCTTCTTTGTGGGCTCGATGACTTCGGCGGAGATGGCGTATTGCAGGTTGATGCGGTTGCGCGGAAAGTAGAGTTCGGTGGGGTTGGTGTAGTATGCGAGGACGTCGCCGCGGAGGACGAACCAGTAGCGGTTGAACTTTGAGCGGCCGCGTTTGGAGAGGTAGCCTGTTTTGCTGACGTCGTGCTGAGAGGGTTAGCACATCATGTCGACTGCGGGGCAGATGGTGCTTACATGTTTCTTGGGTATATACGCGTAGAAGCATATATGCTTCTGGGTAATGTACATGTACCCTTGCAGCAGGATGCTTTGGAGCAGCCAGCATGGATACTCGGATATAACCTCCTCCACCTCTTCAAACTCGAATATTTGCTGTATCCGCTGAGCAAGCGTGACGGGGGCTTTGCTCTTAGCAAGCCCCGCGGAGCTTCCATGTCTACTCCGTCGACCTGAGCTCCTCGCTTTGTCTGTATGTGTCTCCTCGCCGGCCGCGACCTTGGTCTTGTCCTTGGTCTTCGGTTTCGGGTCGCTCGGCGGGGTCGGAAGGTCATCGGGTGACGGTTTCGGGGGGAGGAACTGTGACGAGGACATCTGATCGCTGCGGCGGCTGTCTGAGCGTGCTTCCTTCCGGCTGGAGAGCTTCAACTTGGGCAGGGAGCGCAATAGTTTGTTCTCAGAGAGTGTGCGCCTGTGCTTTCCTTTCTCTATTGTCGGCCCATCCAAGTCTCCAGCTGGACTCTGGAAGTCGTTGGCTGAGCTCAAGCGACTTAGTCGTGCTGCGCCGTCGAGGTTGCGGTAGGGCGCCTTCTTGCCTCCGTCGTCGCTATCGCCGGAGTCGACTTCTTGCATCGTGCCCAGGTCCGTCTGCGACTGCTGACCCGCGCGGGTTATCATGGAGAAGAGCGACTGGTTCATCGACATGGTGTTGTTCCGCTTCGGCGCCGTGACATCCTCCTGTGCATCGTCCCCATCTCGGAAGCGCTCCGGTACGTCCATAGACACACCGCGCGTTTCTCTTCTTGAGTCTTTTCGCTTTCTGCTCATTCGGCGACTCGTACTGTCCTGGCTTCTGTCTTGGGACGCCATCTCGGGATGGGGCGTCGTGCGCCTGCACTCAACAGTTATTGGATCGTCAAGGTTGCTCGCGGATGTGCTGGCGGATGTACCACGGTTGGTCAAGGCAGCGATGTGGACTCAGAAGTGTATTGCGAATTACGTTTTGGGAAGGTATCGCTCGCTGCAGGGCAGTTGGGAAGATCGTTAAAGGTCACATATTGGAGCGTTGAGGGAATGACTTGTAGCTGTCTCGTGGCTGAGGAGCGTGCTGCATGCGTCCGGGGTACCTACTAGCGCGATACGATAAGGTTACCCACGCACAACTCCAGGCAACGACCGCGACCGGTAACTGTGGAGTGTGACAGGCAGTGTATTAATCTGTATATTTCACTCGAATCCGTTATCATCCCACATGCTTCTAGGTTGCAAGCTGCAAGCCCCTAGGTCCGTTGTGGCACTCCACAGACGTCATTGGTCAGACTTATCGATAGGTGCACGTGTAAACGCCAGCCCAAGGCGCTGCCGTCCGCTAACGTCGACTATAATAGTCCACGCGATGACAGCCAGGTACTCCAACGGAGGCGCAGACAGGCGGATGCGGATGGATATCACGATGAGAAGCCCACACCTGCGGTTCGTTTGTTCCTGGATCTGGCAAAAAGAAAGGTACCTTCCACGATGCTTACATTTCAAAACCTGGGCGAAGAACAAGTCGTTGTGGAGGTATCTATTGTCGGTAAAGACTGAGGATAGGACAGTCGCCTCACCAAACAGCTGTCGTGGCGGCATGGTGACGTCTCGAAATGGCGATAACAAACAGAAACGTGGATGCAAAGATCCAAAACATCACATGCAGACGGCACAGTCATTCTTTATCCTTCTCATTGGCTGATGTACTCTTGTACAACCGAATACCCAAGTCATTAAAACTAACTACAATTTGATCCAAACGCCGTCATCATTTCTATGACGTTCCAGAGTTGTATGATATCCGTAATGGGGCGACATGGGGAGCAGAAGCTTACTTGGACTTGGCAAGACCGACGGCCGAGTTACCAAGGTCGTATACGGAGTACCACTTCCTGAGGAAAGCGTCACCAAGAATAGCAAGAGGTCCTACTGGCTCGGGGAAGTCCATACCCATGAAGGCAGAGATGCAAGATCCCTGGACCTCGAGGATGTAGTCGAACGCGCTGATGGTGAAGTTGTGGCCGGTAAGAGTGAAGGTGAGGTCGGGCAGACTGTCACGCTTGTCGCACTCAACAGAGTACTGGCCGTTGAAGCCCTTCTTGGCACCGATCTCCTTGTTCAGGAGCTCGGCGATGGTGGAGGGAAGAGCGATCAGAGATGTACCGGTGTCAAGAATGACACCAGTGTTGTCCATCTCAGCAGTCTCCTTGCCGAAGGTGATGGCATCGAGGTCAACCTCCCAGTAGGCCTTGCGCCTGAGGGGAAGCTTGACCATCTTGCCGGTGTAGTGGCTCTCATCGATGCCACCAAAGGTAGCCTCGGACTCCTGGCCCTCGTTGGTGTCGCCGAGGTAGAAGGCGAAAACAGGCTCGTCCAAGAGACCCTGGTCGAGCATGTTGTAGAAGGGAGGGACTATGCCCTTGACACTGATAGTGTCGTAGCCAAGACCCATGATGCCGTCGAACCTGCCGAAGGCGAAAGCGAGACCAGGCTCGGAGGTGGCCTCGGCGAAGTCCTGGTGCTTGACCTTGAGGTCGCCAATCTGGAAGACATCCTGCGAGACGAAGCCGCTGAGCGAGCCGGATCCGTAGCGGATCTCGAACTCGGTGCCGTTCTTCTTGTAGGTCGACGACGCCGAAGAGTCGTACTTGGTGTGGAGGTAGCAGGCAATCGAGTTGCAGCTCTGCGATGGGACCCAGAGGTTGGAGCTTCCCGTGTCGAGAACGACCTTGAAGGTCTGGGGAGGAGTTCCGAGAGAGATCTCAGAGAAGTCTGGCGCCTGTTAGCTTTCGCCACACGATGCTGCGTAGCGCGCGGAGCTTCGGAGACGTACATTGCGCGTTCAGGAAGTTGCTGACGGGCACGGGGTGGGTGCCATCGGCGATGTAGGGCGCCTTGAGCGCAGCCTCCATGTGCGACTGGGCCTTGAGGCCGGTCATGTGCTGCTGGGAGTACTTCTGCTTGAGGCCAGCCATTTGGGTCTCGATGTTGGCAAATTCCTGTTCATGGTTAGACTGCGATCTTGCGCGTTCGAATGCGACGATGGCTTACCAGCTGGTCAGACAGAGAGACCTTCTTGAGCGGCGTCTTGTAGACAGCCGCGGAGGCCGAAGTGGCTGCTGCGAGGAGCACCGCCGTCTTCATGATTGCGGACGTTTGATGGAGACGGATGGGGTATGGAAGAAGAATGGATGGATGGGAGATGGGATGGCGGGTGGAGAGGGAGAGATGGGGGAGTGAGTGGTGTGTTGGGGACGGAGCTCAAGCTGGAGCTATCTATGGGGCTGGGGAAGGCGCGGCGGGCGAATGACGAATGTGACCAGTGCTGCCTGGCCGACGGTGCGACTAGCGTGACACGTTCCCTGTTCGAGGATTGTACCTGCGCCATGCCCCAGACAACCAGAACCGAGGTCTGCATGGTGCTATGCCAGCCACTTTCAACCATGGAACTTGGTTGATTAGCTGTCGCACACTTGAGCGACACATCTCACGTGTCTCGTTGTATGCGCAAATCAGGATACGGTGGGCTGCGAGCGCGAAAGCTACCCCGTGATCACGCGCGTCAAGCTTCCATGACCTCAGCACTCGGGCTAGCAAGCTATCGCTCAGGTCCTCAGATGATCCCAAACACGAATGCTGTGCTGTCTTCCAACGCGGTGTATTCCGACCAACCAGATAACACCATCATACAGCGGTGTCTGGCTCGTCCGTGTACTGTGGCGCCTGAGCCAGGTTCGCTTCCTGCTCCCTCCGCGCTTTCTCCAGGTCCGCGGCCCACAACGCCGAGCTTGCTGGTGCCGTCATGAGGAAGAACATGCTGAACGGCGGTACATATTGCAGCATGAGATAGACTGTGCCGTACCTGCAATTTGTTAGTCGCGTCACGATGCCCATACGCATAAGACGTACCAAGTGTATTGCCACCTCCTCTTCTTGATGGCAAGATTCCTCTGTTTCTTGTCATAGCCCAGAAGCTCAAAGTATCGCCAATGCTGGAACGGACCCGCGCGATAGCCCGTCAGCAAAAGAAATATCGGCACCCCGACGTATGGTATGAAGTTCACAGGCAGCAGGATGACGAACTCGGCGATCTGGCGGAAGGAGAACGGCGCGTAGACAGAGGAACGTGTAGGCTTGCCGAGTCGGCGGACGGGGTCGTTCAGCGCATCTTCAGTGACGGGTCGGTGTTTGCGAACGAGGTCTTCGTAGCCTTTGTAGATGAGGACGGCGTCGAACACATCGACTTGCGACTCGTCCTAGACAGTGTCAGTACTCGAGTGTAGTGTGTAGTGAGGTAAACATACCACTAGGAAAGACTCGAATAGTAATGCGACGATCGCAGCTCCCTCTCCCAAGACCAGAAAAACGGCGTTGACCCAGGCACTACCCGCCGTATGGAATATCTTGAGGAAGAGTACTTGGGGCAGCAACGTCCATACAAAGAGGTTTATGAGGACGAATAGGCTGAGAAACACTGCGGGCAGTAGTCGCGCTTTGAGTAGAGGGTACAGGAACGGGTGCGCGAGGAAGAAGACGATGCCCTGCTGCCTGTTAGCACATGCGCGACAACAGCGGAACGACTTCGCATACCTTGACGAGATACGTTGACGCTACAACATTATCCACCGTTGGCCGCACTACAACTCTCGGTATATTCCCCAACGCCGCATGCACTCCTTGCTGTGACATCGTGTGGTGGCTCTCGTGTTGATGCTGAAGTTTGCGTGAAACAGAGACGCGAAGGCAGCTGCGTAAGAAAGACCTCGGAAGTGACGTAGCTGCTGAGACCCTGAGCGGTCCCACATCCCCCACCACGTTGCACCATCCGCCTTGCCCAGCTTGAGCGTTTCCCGTCGGAGGAGACGCGCATGGCATTCGTGGTGGCTTGCAGTAATGCACCGTAGTCTGTATGCGTGAACGATGTAGACGCCTGACACGCCCTGCGAACGATCCATGGGTCTTGCGATGTATATAGGACTCGTATCTCCCAAAGAAGAAGGCAATGCATGGCGTCGTCCAACCGACCCCATTGCAGATGAACGATTGAGCCTCAACTCCATCACCACATATCCCCCATCCAATCCACAACCCACCATGTTCCACAACCCCACCGCCTCAACCTACAAACACACCACCCCCTCCACCAACCCCTCCGTCTCGCCCTTCCACCGCACCCTCCCCGACTACGCCATCACCCCCCTAATCCCCCTCCCACACCTAGCCCAAGAACTAGGTCTAGGCCACATCCTCCTAAAAGACGAATCTGCGCGTCTCGGTCTCCCCGCCTTCAAAATCCTCGGCGCATCATGGGCCATCCAAGTCGCCCTAACCAAAAAATGTTCCCTACCCATCACAGCCACACTACATGAACTGGGTGCGGCAGCAAGAAAAGAAGGGGTGGAGTTGGTGACGTGTACGGAAGGGAATTGGGGCAGGGCTGTAGCGCGGATGGCAAAGTATCTAGGTGTCAAGGCAGTGATTTTCGTGCCTGATTTTATGGATGAGGCGACGGCGGGGAAGATTAGGGGTGAGGGTGCGACGGTGGTGGTTGTGGATGGGGATTATGATTTCTCGATTGAGAAAGCGAGGGAGGAGGCGGGGAAAGGGAAAGGGGGGATGTTGGTTATGGATGTGAGTTGGGAGGGGTATGAGGAGATTCCTGAGGTAGTGCCATTCCGATCTTCTATCCTCTATCCCCCATCTCCTCACTTCTGTACATGTAGTGGAAACTAACGTGGAATAGTATGTAGTACAAGGCTACATAACCATGCTCACAGAAACCGACACCCAACTCAAAGACATGGATATCAAACCCTTAACCCACGCCATCGCCGCCGTAGGCGTAGGCTCCTGGGCACAAGCCGTAACCATGCACTACAAGTCCTCGTCGCTCCCTCAAACCGCCACTGTCATAACCGTCGAGCCCGATACAGCAGCCAGCCTCAAGACGAGTCTGGAGAAAGGCAAGATCACACCCATTTCCACCGGCCATACAATCTGCAACGGCATGAACTGCGGGACGACGAGCACGACGGCGTGGGAGGTGTTGAGGAAAGGCGTGGATGTAAGTGTTACGGTAAGAGATATTGATGTACACAATGACTTGCTGGAGCTGCACAAGGGGGGAGTGAAGAACGGGCCGTGTGGAGCTGCGACGATGACGGCGTTGAAGAGGGTGTGTGAGGATAGAAGCATGAAGGAGACGTTGGGGTTGGACGAGACGTCAGTGGTGGTGCTGTTTAGTACGGAGGGGGCCAGAGACTACATCATCCCATCTGGTGCTTGAACTCATAATCCCCATCTCATGAAGATAGTATCATACATCCTATCAAACTATTCCCTCAACCGAGCGTCTTAGTCTTCTCCTTCTTCTCCTTCTGCCTCTCCATAACATTCAACACATCATCCGCATTATTCTTATCCCCCTTCCTCTTCTTGCCACCCCGCTTCCTCACTTTCTTCGGCCCCTTATCCCCGTCCTCACCATCCTCATCATCGCCTTCAGCACCCAATCCTTTCCACTGACTGAACTTGACTTTCTCGCCTTCCCGCTCCATCTCCTCCGCGTCATCGAATCGCGATGCTCCGAAACCCATGTCCATGTCTTCCATATCGCGATCTGAAGCCGCCAGCTCGGCAGCACGTTTCTTGAGTCGCGCTTCTTTTGATGCGGGGTCGTTGGGGTCGGTGGAACCGAGGTTTTGGAGGAGTGTGGAGTTTTCGTCCAGGTTCCGGACTTTGGCGAGGGCGGCACGGACGGTGGCGTCGGCGGCGGAGAGGTCGGAGGGTTCTGCTGTAGAGGTTGAGCGGGCTGTGGTTGCGAAGTAGTCTCGTTTGGTGGGCGCTGCGGGCGCGGTATCTTTGGGTTTCGCTGGAACGTCTTCTTCTGCTTCTGAAGATACTTCGCCTTCTGATTGTGAATCTGCGGCATCGAGCTTGGGTAGAGAAGGCTCCATCTTCGCTGTCTCTGGCTTCGCTGTCTCTTCGTCCGATTCGTCATCCGAGTCGTCGAAGTTTGCAAGCGGGTTATAGTTCGACCCGACTCCTGCGAATATGTCCTCGTCCTCTGACTCTTCCTTCTTCGGCTCAGGGAGGTTGTGCATGTTGATCGGCTTATTCACGTCGTCCAGATCATGGCGTACTTCGGGCGCCGGCTCCTCGACCTTCTGCTTCTTGACCTTTCTCTTCTCCTTGCCATCCGGACCGGTGATGATCAGCACCTCACGACCCTTCTCGTCCGTCTCGATGCGTGTGTCTCCCTGGGCGTTGATCTTGCGGAAGCCTGGTCCCAGGGTGGGAAACCTCTTCTCGTGCTCGGCCGCGGCGGCTGCTGCTGCCTCTTCTCGTTGCCTCTTGAGATCCTTCAGGATGTCGTTGCGACTCCTCTTGACGCCAGCGACAGGACGCGGTCCAGTCATCTTCTCGCCCTTCTTCTCAGTCTTCTTGCGTGTAATGGGGCCGACATCTGCCTCTGCCAGCTCATCGAACGCGTCTTCCACCTCTGGCACCTCTTCTGCCTCTTCCTCTTCCTCCTCTTTTTCTTCCTCTTTCTTGTCTAGGCCACCCAGAACATCCTCGCCTCGCCTCACTCTCTCAAGCAGCTTCCTGTCCAGGCCCTTCACTAAATGCGTGGTCCCGACATCACCACCCGTAATCTCTTGCACCAGCTTCTCAAACGTCTCGCGATCGATCTCGCCCTTTTTCATAGACTCCTCGAGGTTCTTGACGCGTTTGGCGATCTCATTGTCTTCCTCGTCGGTGTAAGCTTTCGTGCGGTCGGTGTAGCCTGCGGCGAGCCTCGTTCCTTTGGGCACTATGTTTCTGGCCTTCTTCTGCGGGTTGTTCTTCGCGTTGCGCTCGGCGAGTTGGCGCGCAAAATCCGATTGTATTGAGCCCTTGCCTACCTGGCGACTGCATATCTGTTAGCATCAGTCCTGCGCGAGACAGTCTTCGAAAAACTTACGGTGTCATTGGTATGCTCGAGTGCTTGCGCGCGCCCAGCACCGCCCTCGGCGTGGCCGATGCAGGTGACTTTCCCTTGCCGTCATCCTGGGGTTTTGGTGTTTCGACTAGCAGCCGCCTGAATTGCGAGTTGTTCATGGTGCGGGAGTTGAGAGGTTGGTGGAGAGTCGTGATTCGCAAAAGATGTGCCAAGCCTCTGCAGGCGTCTCCGGGTCGCGCCTGCACCACGCGAGGCTACGCTAAAGAAGCGTGGCTGGTCTAACGCGGGGAACCTTGAGCGCTCAACACAACTCCAGCCTCGTCTACTACCGGATTGTATTGCGTCAGCAGGATCACGATGGTCAATGTATGGACTTCTCGAGGCACGGACAATGCCTTAATTTGCGTAATCTTCGGTACCCTGCCGCTTCGGCTCTAGTTGACTGTCTGTAAGGTTGCAGCGCGATCTTGCTTATGCAGGATCACAAGACTACTGTAGGGAAATGCTACCTGTTTCCCTGTACGAGAGTTACGCTATGCCGCCACAGTAAAACGATCGTGCATAGCCCGAAAGGTTCTGTATCTTCCCCATTTCACTTGCTAGGCACCCTGCGATCCCCACCACCCCGCTTCCTCTCCGCATAAGTACTTGAACAGCCGGGTAAATTGTTGAACTCACCTCCCACGCCTCCCCTTCCCCGGTATCTGTGAAATTGTAACGGCAGTATGTTCAAGCTTCTGATTGCAGCGGCTCTTGCTGCAGTGGGCGCGTCCCAGTACGCCATGCCGCCTAACACGACCAATTCGACCACGTTCATGAATCCGATTGTGGGCGCTGGAGCAGACCCGTGAGTAAATCCTCTAAATTTTGTTACCATCCGTCTGAACATCATCCAGCTGGATGTTCCGCCACGAGGACTACTACTACATGACCTACACCAACAACGTCAACATCACCCTCTGGCGCAGCAAGTCCCTGACCTCCTGGGACGCCGCAGAGTCCAAGACTATCTTCGTCCCCGAGCCCGACCAGGCCTACTCCACCGATCTCTGGGCACCCGAAATCCACCAAATCGACGGAAGCTGGTGGGTAATCTTCACCGCCGACCCCAACTTCGACTCCCCACCACCCGAGGTGGAGATGTGGTGCGAGTACAACTGCCCCGCCGTCAATCACCGCATGTTCACCGTTGTCGGCGAAGGCGAAGACCCCTGGACCGCCGAGTACCGCTACCACAGCGAACTCGAGACATACGATCAATTCGCCATCGACGGAACTTACTTCCAGCACGCCGACCAGTTGTACCACATCTACTCGTGCTGGTACCACAAGTACGACGGCTGGCCAGCCAACCTCTGCATCACCAAGATGTCCGACCCTTCCACCACCGTCTCCCCCTTCTCCGAACGCCAAATCATCTCCGTCCCGGAATACGCCTGGGAAAAGACCCCCTTCGGCCGCTCCATCAACGACCGCCTCTCCTCCAACGAAGGCCCCCAACAACTCACCAACCCCACCACCGGCCAAAACTTCCTCATCTACAGCGCCGCCCGCTCAGACAACCGCAACTACTGTCTCGGTCAGCTCGAGCTCGTTGGCGACGACCCCATGAACCCTAGCGACTGGCGCAAGCATCCTTACCCCGTCTTCTACCAGAACCCTAGTGAGAAGGCGTACGGTGTTGGTCATGCGTCTTTTACGACGTCGCCTGATGGATCAGAGGATTGGATCGTTTACCATGGTATGCAGGATCCGACGAATGGGTGGAGTGCGAGGTCGATTCGTGCGCAGAAGTTTGGCTGGAATGAGGATGGGAGTCCGGACTTTCCTAAGCCGGGGTATGGGCCGTATCAGGTTCCTAGTGGGCAGTAGAGAGGTGTTTGAAGTGGTGTCTGGGTTTGCAGGATGATGGCGGGGCTGTAATGTTTCTCCTGCTCTGCGGCTGGTGTTGCCTACATCTTCTGGACGACGGCGACCGGCTGTGTTGGTAGGCTCATGAAGAGAGCCGCTTCTGTCCTGTCTCTTGCATACAGATCTTGGATAATGCCGAGGTATCTGGACCTCTCCAGATATACACTGCGACCTTAATGATAACGATCATGATGAACTTGACTGACCATCGTTGAGACTTTCCAATCATCTCTTGTGTGATGCCCTGCGTCGTAGAGATGATGATAATACATATGGGTGTTCCTGCCAGATCCAGCGAGTCTTCTGTCCCTATGTGACTTGATGGCATACCGTAGACATGCGTGCCTTGCGTACACGTTCGGTGCGGCTCCGACCAAGCATGCTCACCACCCGGAAGTATTGCGCAACCCACCACATCGCTCGGAAAGATGCAAAAGCCACTCATACTGTAATCTCTGGAGCTTTGGAACATGTTGTGATGTTCCGATACTATTTAACAACATCCGAATTTGAGTTGTTGTGTCTATGTTTTACACTGTGTAGAAAGTCTTGTTGCATGTTTTTCGTATTTAGGACTCAACACGTAACATATTCAAAAAATTACAACGCAACCACATCTTCCTCAGATCACCTCAAACTTGGCACATCGACTGAGATGACACGTGCGAGCACTTCACGAGATTTTGAAATTATTTGGGCATCATCGTGGAAGTCTACGCGTTGGAGGTCTGCGGAAGCGTCTTTCCGGAGCAGTCAAACTACGCGTATATTCACAACCACACGACGCGCTTTAGATACACAACGCGATTTGGAACCAAGTATACAGTTACGCGCATATCATGAGTTCAAAATGCTACATATTATTCACGTATAGAACTCCGCGTTGTATGAAGATGTGACGTCATACGTACAACAGCCAAACTTCATAGCCCTCTTCACGCGGGTGGCAAGAAGCGCAAGCTATGAGTCATGTTACAACCGGTCAGACGGCACAGTCAATGAGTCACGAAACGTCCTGTTCATTGTAAACGCGAACGAGATGAAAGTCGGTCTGGCAAACTGTACATGGAACTAGTTCACATGCACACTAGCAGAACAAAAGGCGGAACAGCACACCGTGGAAGTGGATCAAATCAGCCATGACCACCGCGTTCACCAAAAGTTCGCAGACGCGTCGCAAACATCACAGCAGAAGACAAGTAGATGAAGTTATTATGGTATCATTCCATGCAAATCAGAACCCGACTGATATAACCGTGAACTCCGAGCCTTCTTATACTATACAAGGCCATGACCATCCCACCAAGCACCGAAGAGGCGACCGTAGACTGCTGAAGAAGCCAGCCGGACAAAAGTCGTAACATTGAAAACCGTAAGAGCGAGAAGAAGACGACGCGCTTAACCACCGAAACCGTACAGAGTGCGGCCTTGACGCTTGAGAGCGTAGACAACGTCGAGGGAGGTGACGGTCTTGCGCTTGGCGTGCTCGGTGTATGTGACGGCGTCACGGATGACACCCTCGAGGAAGGTCTTGAGAACACCGCGGGTCTCCTCGTAGATCACTGGGGTGGGTTAGCGAGGTAGTCGAGGAAGGTGCTGAGGAGACATACTGGCTGAGATACGCTTGACACCGCCACGACGTGCGAGACGACGGATAGCGGGCTTGGTGATACCCTGGATGTTGTCGCGGAGAATCTTGCGGTGGCGCTTGGCACCACCCTTTCCGAGACCCTTGCCACCTTTGCCGCCTGGGAGACGCGTTAGTAAAGTGTTGATGGTGAAGGACGACGCGTTGAGCGCGCCGAAGTGTGGAGGAGGTGGGAATACTCACGACCAGTCATGATGATAGATGTGGGGGGTTGTTGTGTTGGGGAGAGGGAGTTGTTGGTTGTAGAGTGAGAGAGTGGTAGTAGTGGATTGGATGCTTTGGTGATGATGGGAATTAGTTGGGGCGGCGGGCGTCGTGTTTATGAGGCAGCGGGGCGCGTCGTCTTGCGCGCCGGATCACACGCCAGCCACGCCAGATCAAAGCCGCGCACGGGCGCGCTTTCCAGATCAACGCCCGTGCCCCTTCCCAATCGGGGCGCGCAGCAAGCGAGCCAATGGGGAATGCGCGCCGCGGTGTGGACTTGGTGGTTTTGAAGTTGCAGCGCGCGCAGGTTAGCATGCTTAGCATGGCTTTGGTGTTCCTGGTGCGCGCTGTGAGGGAGCGCAACAAAGATTGATTTTCCAGGCAGCCGCCCGCCCCCCATTTACCATATAAGCTGCGCCCGCCCACCCTCCTCCATCTCTCATCCACTCAACTCCACTCACCATCACAACAACCATCTACCACATCCACATCCCCATCTCCATCCCACTACAACAACATGGCCCGCACTAAGCAGACCGCCCGCAAGTAAGCTTCGCCGCATCAGCTCTACAATAAATATCTTACTAACAATCTCTCAGGTCCACTGGTGGCAAAGCCCCCCGCAAGCAGTTAGTCTAGCCTCAGCTCTACTTCGCACCTCATCGCAGCATACTAACTTCACTTCAAGGCTCGCATCCAAGGCAGCTCGCAAGTCCGCACCGGTGAGTACCAATCCTCGCCTCATCATGCGATGCATCCCTCTAACATTTTTCCAGTCAACCGGTGGTGTCAAGAAGCCTCACCGCTACAAGCCCGGAACCGTCGCCCTCCGTGAGATCCGTCGCTACCAGAAGTCGACTGAGCTCCTCATCCGCAAGCTGCCCTTCCAGCGTCTTGTCCGTGAGATTGCCCAGGACTTCAAGTCGGATCTCCGCTTCCAGTCCTCTGCCATCGGCGCTCTCCAGGAGTCCGTCGAGGCCTACCTCGTCTCGCTCTTCGAGGACACCAACCTCTGCGCCATCCACGCCAAGCGTGTCACCATCCAGAGCAAGGACATCCAGCTCGCCCGCCGCCTCCGTGGTGAGCGTGGTTAAGCTTCTCACCTTCGATATATCGACACGACTATGACAACTTCTTCGGGTCGGTGATGGATTGGGTCTTTGGGTCGGATATTTAGGCGTTTGGGTTCATGGTTCACGGTCTTCAACTCGGTTTATGAGTGCACACGAGCGGTGCTGAGCATGTAGTATATCCAGGTTAATCAGTGATGGTCACTGGCGATATTCCACGAAATCAACAGATTTCTACTTCATTCTATCTTCATCTTTGATTGTGATGTTTGCTTTGACTTTCAGTGTATCGCAAACTCTTCTTCGCTCCGCTCTTTGGCGTTCATGCCACTGCGCTACTTTGACTGCTCGCGAATAGTCGTGATGCGGCACTCACCCCGCAACATGACGCCCATCGCAGCTACTAACTCGACCAACACGACGCAGCACCTCGGCGAACGGTACACTAACAACTGAGACTACTACGATGTCTTCCCGTGAAGGCTGCGCGATTGCGCATCTTCATCCAACACATACCTCTTCACGATGACCTGGCAAACCGAATTCTGGTCATGGATGTCGCCACCCACAGTGCAGACCGCTGAAGTCCCAGCCGTCGGCCAAAAGGCGCCCTCCACGCCCAAACTCACCATACCAGCACAAGATGGCAAGCCAACGATCATCACCTTCCTCCGACACTGCGGATGTCCTTGTACGTACTTTTCTCAAAAGACCATGACGATGCAATCTCACCAACACCACCACAGTCGCAGAAAAAACCTTCCTAAACATGCGCGCCCTCGCGCCCGCTCACCCAGACATCCATTTCATAGCCGTTTCGCACAGCGACCAGGCGGCTACGGACCGTTGGCTTGCATCGTTGCCTGAACCGGAGAAGAACACGCAACCTAATCTCACTATTGTAGTAGACGCAGAACGTGAAGCATATGCCGCGTGGGGCTTAGGCACGTCCAGTCTGTGGCATGTGCTAGGCAGTATACCTGGTACGAGCAAGTTGAGCAAAGAGGGCATTAGCGTGAGGCCGACTGAGAGTGGGAGTCGATGGCAGACGGCGGGCAATTTTGGGGTTGATGCAGAGGGGGTTGTGAGGTGGGCGAGGGTTGATGGGAGGGCGGATGATATGCCGGATTTTAAGGAGGGGGTGGATAAGGTGATGGGGGGGAGGTTTGAGACGGGGGGTTTTGCTGAGGCTATGCAGGGTTGATGGGTGGTGTGGCTGTTATGATATGTTTGTGTAGATTGTATGTGATACTTGTAGTTGGTATTATGGTTGTGCGGTTGTCGCGTTTTGCAATGTGAAGACGTGGATTATGTGGCGCATGTGAGGTACGAGATAACCGTGAAGCACAACGCGTTCTTGCATCCTTCTTGCGACCATGTGAAGAGTGCACGCTCTATGGACATGATAAGACACCTGACTCCTTCTTGTAACACACAATTCTAACTTTCCTGACTATGGTGATCAAAGACAACCCCTCGATTGGCCCGCCCACCGATGACCTCACGATAACACGCGAAAACGCGCCAACACTCGAAGCGCGTCAAAGTGTCGCCACGCACACAACAGACCCGCCGCGGCCAGATCATGGCATCATGGCTGCACCGTCCACACGGCTGACAACTCGCGCGAGCGAGTATGGCTCAGACATCGACATCCAGTCCATCGCGACGCTGAGCGACTACGGCTCGGACATTGACATTGACGACGACACCATACTCGCCGACGCCTTTGACACGATAACAGACGCTGCGCAAACCCAAAAGAGCGCAGTGCTCCCCAGCATAGAATTCGAAGAGGGCGAACTCGAAGACGAAGAGCAGGATGTGGACGGCTTCGTGCAGATTCATAGACCCACGGTCCTGCGCGTTGCAAAGGGCAAGGCCAGTGTCGACGCGGATGCACGGAGGGATATACAGAGCTCGCCCATGCGAGAGCGCAAGGCGCTGGAAGTCGAGTACGACGAACGATCGCGACGGGCGTGGAGTGGTGCGTTGATCCAGACTCGCAGCAGTGGCATTGGCATGACTGACGACTAACAGCGCTTAGTTCCTCACGAACAATCAGCCTCTCCCCCCAGACCCTCGCAATTACGATCTGATCGCAGCATATCACAATCTACGCGCGCAGCTTCTACCACACAGGCCGTACAGGTTGCCGAAACCGACAGCCGGCCGCCCATCGAGCGTTTCCGAACGAAGCCCAAGAAGTGTCTTTCGGTGACTGATCTCGTCTCACCAGCATGGTGCGAACTGCAGTACTTCTACACGTTGAGCAAGTTTGGCCGCAAACCTCGAACACAAGCGATGAAGACCGGTAGCAAGATACACCAAACGCTGGAAGACCAGGTACACACGACAGTGCCTGTGCAGGTCGAGAGCAAAGAAGACCGATTCGGCCTACGCATGTGGAATGCTATATCAGGCCTGCGGTGTCTTCGCGAGACTGGCCTTACGCGTGAACTGGAAGTCTGGGGCGTGCTCGAAGGCCAAGTCATCAACGGCGTAATCGACGAAATCTCATACGAATGTCCCGACCCAGAATTCGAAGAGGAGCTCGAGCGAACCCGAGCCGAGAAAAACGGCGGCATCGTCCCTTTACCACCAGGCCAACTCAGCATCACAGACGCCTTTGCAAAAGCCAGCAAACCGCCCTCGTCCAGCCCACTAGTCTCCACACCACCCTCCGACCGCCAAATCTACATCGCGGACGTAAAGACCAGATCCGCAAAATCCCTCCCAACAGGCGCGTCTCTCCGCCCTACCTGGATGCAACTAATGCTCTACCGCAAACTCCTCGAATCCCTCTCCCTCAACACCGTCGACGCCGAAACCGTCTTCGCGCGCTACTCCCTCGACCCCCTCACCCCCTTCACCCCGCTCTTCCTCTCCGAAATCAGCAACATCGGCCCCGAAAACGGCGTCGCCTCCTACCCCAACCTACTCGCCCTCTGGTCCCTGCTCGTCACCGAAATGCAAGCCACATTCCCTCCTTCCAGTCTCTCGCCCATTCTCCGCGCGGAGTTCAGGTATGCGAAGACGGGGGATGTGTTGGGCAGCCGGCTTACGGTGTATGAAGCGAGTGTTGTTGATGGGTATGTGGAGAGCGAGATGGATTGGTGGAAGGGGAGGAGGGAGGCCAAGGGCGTGGAGATTGAAGAGGCGTTTAAGTGTCGGATTTGTGATTTTAGTGAGGGGTGTAGTTGGCGGAAGACGAAGGTTGAGGAGGCGGTGGAGAAGGGGAGGTTGAGGAGGGAGAAGGAGGCGAAGGAGAGGGGGAAGAGTGCTGTTTAGGGGGTGGGTGGAGAGAGATGTTATTGCTGCTGGTGTGAGATATGGTCATTGTTCGTTTTCGTGCTGATGTACCACCTCAGTTTTGGAAGAAACTGAAAAAAGTGCTTCGTAGACTACATTATCATTATTAAACCGAAATTCAGAAAAATCTCATTGCGACGTAGGCTTTGAAGTTGTCTTTACTTCTATCCTCCGTGGGCGGAATGTTCATTCTTTACGTTAAACAAGGTGCTACAATCATCTTATTGTATGCTGCTGTTGATCAATATGCACGAACGCGCTACTTCACATATCTTCTATCTCTTTTTACACTTTCTTCTGTCATTACACAAGCTCCATCTCGATAGTTTTATACTTGGAGAGCATAGCTGCCCACTATTGTCAACTCGCAGAGGGTGTGGCATAGGTAGAAGTCTCACCAGTTGAACTTTCTATGAGAGCTGACCCGTGACGCAAATCGCCAAAGGACGTTTCGTGTCGACATGAATTTTGCTAGTCTTCCAATCGAAAGAGTATGGCACCGCAAATGTGCCAACGGCATCTTGTCACGGAAGTGTCTCCCACGTTTATTTATATGTGGCTGGACGAATACAATGGTGTATGTTGGCTGGCTTTATCACTAATAACATTATTTGAGCGCCGACATCTATGGCGGTAATGCAACTTTCAACGATAGAACGCTATCGTATGCCACAGGCACCCTGAAGGTTTATCGGTGTACAAGCGTGACTCCATCAAGAGCGTCTGAGTATCCTAGTGCCAAAGGTAGATTAGCGAGTGTACCCAAGACCACCAAGATCTACGTTAGATAGCGATTAACAAATGAGCTGAGCTATTAATGATCTTTCTGCCTCAACTCAAACCGAAAACACCATCATGTTGTTCGCATCCTAATCAAGCATCCCAGAACATTATCAACCAATACACCTAGCCACCCTCTCCCACTCCCCATCCCGCCTCAGACAACCCAAATCCTCCTCTCGCAAACACATGGCAACAGCCACACTCCCATCCCTACTCTTCGGCATCAAATACATCAGTCCCTCTACAGGCACAAAGCCCGGTCTGCGGACAGCAACCGCAGGACCCAGCCCAAGTCCAAAGTCCCACTCATAAGCCGGTACTTTGGTCCATGAGCTAAGCGCAATATCCACGCTCATATCGAGGGTAGCTGTCGGACTTGTTTTCGCTGCATTGGCTGGTGATTGGGCGAGGAACGTGGCGAGAGAGCGTGTTCGCCGTGCGAGGTCTGAGGTTTTGGGGTCGATGGATTGGCGCATGGTGGCGGCGATGTGGCCGAGAGGAGTGGAGAGGAGGGTGGATAGTGTGTAGGTGGTGTATGTCATGTTTTGGAGTATGCCGGGGTAGTTGGGGTGGATGTTTAGGTAACGTCTTGCATCTACAGCTCGTGCGAAGGTCGTTGAGATGTTAGCGGGTAGGCGTGTTTGTCTTGCGCGTAGAACGGAGAGGAAGATGAAAGCGGAGAGGGCGTCGTCGGTTGATATGAAGCAGGCGAAGTCTCGGGGAAGTGTAGTCGTCGCAAGATCCTTCAGTGACTTTAACGACGATGCTGAGAAGTCGAAGTACATCCAGCTGCAGTTGACAGGTGCTTTAGTAACCGTTGACTCGGCGGTATCCAGCTCTTTGATAACTGTGGGAGCTGGAGGAAAAAGCTGGTTCTGCAGTTCCATTCCAGGGTCCCAGCCCTCATCCTCAATAAGCGGTACAACACCCGTTCTTACCATATTACCTACCTTGAGCTCCTCTTCAGTGAACTCCTCGCCTCGACATGCCTTGGACAACCAGCCTATCACAGCCGCCTGTCCCATCATATCGCACACATTATGTTGCAAATTAACACAAAGCACCATACCACCACGGATATAACTGATCTGCACAAGCATCACCGGAGCAGGTCGATCATCCTTCCCAGACGCTTCTCTCGGATCAAACCCCAAAGCAGCGAGCGTAGGACACGGCGCCCAAACACGCTCACCCAACATCTTCATCGGGAAACCCGCATCTATGATCTGCGACGCGCTGGGTATCTCCGCATCGGAAGTATAATCTCGTACGATACATTGCGGCACCGGTTCGTACGGCCGGATCCTGTAAAGGGGCGCGGCCTTGGATTCGGAATCAGAGTGATGAGAATTTGCGTCGACGTTGACGACCTGACCAGCAACCCACGGGAAAGTCTTTGCTAGCTCTGCCAATCCGGTGGTGATGATCGCAGTGATACCGTCCCGTGATGCTGGTACCAGCCCCTCCGACAGCGGAAAGAACAAGGCAAGTTGGGTATAAAGCTTGAACAGAGCGGGCTGGGCACCCATCAGGTCGATATCCATATCCAAATCCGGAAGCGTCATGTTCGGCAACTAGGATACGTGCGGTGATCCTTTGATACAGCATGTCAGTTCCAACGATGGCGTGATGGGATTTGAATGGCAACTGTATAGTAGTGACATTCTGGGCTTACGCGTATGGTGTGTGCTGGTAATGAGGTGCCGTTTTCTGGACCCCGCAGTGGTTGACTGACTGAACTGACAGGTACGAAGCGTCCCGCCTTCTGAAACTGCAAACGCGTCAAGGCCTGACGCAGAATTGACCGCAGTTCCTCCTGCTCGTCTCTTGCGTGAGGTCTGGACTCGCTGATGGTGTGCAAGATAGATGGGATTATCCTAAGCAGCGTTGGTAGCGGTTTACTTTGTACACAAGAACAAGTGCACAAACAGCGTAAACTCATCATGACTCATTCTGATGCTGTGAGACGTTGCTCAAAGTATCGTGAGATGAATCAAGATCAGCTTTGAAGGGCCGCCGTAGCGATGGTATCTTGTGAACTCCATCCCACAAAGCACAACATCCACCTCTCGAACGTATATGCATCAAAGGGCCGCCTGGTTATCGTCGCAACAGCCAGCCAGTGCACATGGGTGAAGTCCCATCGCTAGCCTTGCCGTCTCGGGGGACTTGCAGGGCACTTTGATGACCCG
The DNA here is from genome assembly GCA_023758125.1 of Alternaria sp. Ai002NY15. Taxonomy (NCBI): domain Eukaryota; kingdom Fungi; phylum Ascomycota; class Dothideomycetes; order Pleosporales; family Pleosporaceae; genus Alternaria; species Alternaria sp. Ai002NY15. The sequence goes on along the minus strand of JAFVLO010000041.1, from coordinate 63,505 downwards.
CAGTATGCAATGCTGCCCAACTTGACAGGAGAATGCCAGAAACGCCCCTCTCCTTTTCCCACCAACACGTCGAGGGAAGAAGAGGTCAGAAAAAGGACTGCCAACAATAGACTCTGCCCGCATGCAGGCAAATTCACGGTGGCGAAAATTTCTCTCGTTCGTTCGCAGTCGATATGCACGGCGCCTGGGTGTACCTGGAGCTACCAGCTGCACTCGCCGCCTGTACGTGCTGGGATATCGCCAACGTTGGCCCGCTGCCGCAACGCACGCACGCACGAAACAGCAGGGGAGGCAAGGGATTGTCTCTCCCCCTCCCTCGTTACTGCACGAGCAAAAGTCTCCGTTTGCCGCTCTCGTCTCCAGCTGCATTGTGCTTTGATTCATTTGTCGATGGAGGAAGTAGAGCGATTGGCTGGTTTGCCAGTAATTCAAATACAAAATCCCCGCTTGTCGCTCGCGTGGGAAGGGCTGGCTCTCGGGGTTCCACATGTCCTCAGTGCCGGAGTCGGGTCGGTTGCTTTGTGGGGAAGACGTGCCGGAACATCGGAGACACACTATCCGGGACGAAAAGATGAAGATCACACATGTGAAGAATCAAGGCAGGAGGAGCAGGAGGAGTAGTCATGTACTAAAAAACATAGACGTTTAATTCGAAAGGTATCTCGGGGGGCGTTATAGAAGAATGTGTGACCCAAACTGAACCCATGACTTTTCCGTCCTTATTCCAGGTTTTGAGATTTCCAAAATGCCATGCGCTGCTGACAATAAACACATGCTACCACAGTACCCGTCTTCCAGATTGTCGACATGTTGTTGCCTTCTTTTCGCAACCCGCCAGCCCTAGCCCACTTAATCAATTCAGCCGTACAGTGTCATGCAAGATCTCAGTTGCTGCGCAGATCTCGGTCGTTAAGGAAATAAGAATAGGCTAATGTTCGTAGTACTCCAGATACTCCATGGGTCTCATGCAAAACCAAAGTGAGACCATCGATGCAAACGCCGCTCATATGCCGACGCCTTGTTGAGTGCTTTCTATCAGTGATGTGGCACGACAGTGGGAGGTGTCGTAGCCCGTTATGGTGCAGTAAATCCAAATATGTATGTCGGAAGGCGTATCGGTCGCTGGACCGAGTGGATGTCGAGCCGGGAGCTCATAGAATGACGCACTTCGGTTTCTCTTTGCCGCGCTTGTTGCCGCCCGTCATGCCGGCACCCCGTGTGCGACGGTCACCGGCTCCTCTTGTGCGGTCCTTCTCGTGCAGGCCGGTACGTACGCGGGCTTCTTTCCTGTCTGTGGGGTTGCGTCCGCTGCCTTGTCGTTGCCGTCGGAGCTGTCTAACGACGTCGAAGAAGGCTTTCTCAACGTTGACGCAGTTTTTGGCGGATGCCTCGACAAAGTCGCAGCCGAGTTCTTTTGCAAGAGCTTGACCCTCTTGGGTGGAGACTTCGCGCTCCGTGACACGGTCGCATTTGTTTCCGACGAGCATCACAGGGGCCTGGCCGAACATGGGAGCTGATGCGCTGATGGGCGAGCCGGGGTAGGTCGGTGAGCCAGCCATGGCCGTCTCTTTGACGCGCTGTATTTGGCTGTGGAATCGCTGTATGCGGGCGAAGGAGGAGCGTGATGAGATGCTGTAGACGAGTACGAAGCCCTCGCCGTCGCGTATCCATTGGTCCCGCAGGGCGATGTATTCTTCTTGGCCAGCCGTGTCGAGGACTTCGAGCATGCAGGACTGGCCGTCAATTTGCACCTGCTTGCGGTACGAGTCTTCAATGGTGGGGTCGTAGGTCTCAACGAAGTGGTTCAAGCACAACTAGCCGCGGTCAGCCAATGTCAAGGGAATGGGGGAAGCAGGAGGGCAGGGCTACCTGTATGGTCAAGGCGGTCTTTCCCACACCACCGTCGCCCAGCACCACCAGCTTGTACAGCGTCATTTTCCCCGCCATGGTGTCGGTAGGAGAGCAGAGTCGGCCGCGTCAATACAGGCAGCGAGTCAAGAGCGGATGGGGCACAGATAAAGGACGGGGCGTGGTGCAAGCAGCTCGCCACGTCGTCGCAGTATCGTCTCGTGTACAGCAGCGGGATTGCAGCTGACCAGCGGGCTCAGCGGGTTCAGCCTAGGTTGCGAGCTGCGAGAGATCCAGAGGGGCGGGACGAAGGGGGCGGCGCGGCCAGAATGAGCGTCTCGATGTCGTGGTCCCAAACGGCGGTCCACACTCGCACGGCAGCACAGGGGCGCGTGTCGACGGGGAGCTGCAGGCGCTTCAGAATGGATCGGCTTGGGTGAGCACAATGGTTGCACGCAGACGTCTCGGCGGAAGCGAGGCCTGTGCAGCTGGGCCGACGCAGAAGGGGCGGCAGACGCGAGCGGGGAGCAGATGCGCGTTGGAGCAAGTCGAGTTGGGAGGTGGTCCGGTGGTGGTCGAGGGGATGGGAGAAAGTTGGGCGAGGCGTCTTGACGTGGTCAGGGTTCTCTGGGAGTGGCTCGTGTCCCCACGTGAAGATGTGGATTTGGAAGCGGGCGATGGACAAAGCGATCAGGGCTTCTAGGATGCAAGCGTCCGAGTCCGGGGCATCACCTATCAGCAGCAGCGTCTACTATCGGGGCTCCGTTGCATGAGCGCGGGCGACGTGGGATGGGCAGGCAGCACGGAGGACGGGGGCAACGATAGCGGCGTGATGGATGAGGGAGGTCAAAAAGAAACGCGATTAGTCGACATGGGCCTCCGGGGTTTTTACGCTTCTGCGTCGAGTTGGCACCTTGGGCCTTGGGCGACGGCGCTGCAGCACTGGGGGCTGCCAAACGTCAATCCGCCTAGTCCTATCCAAGCCATCCAGACGAGAAACAGCCAAGGGCCTGCAGCCAGAAGCACTCAGGACCGCCTCGCCGACCCGGCCCCGTGGCTGGCTGCTGCGTGCCCATATAAGCCGACGACGCCGTGCCGCCCCAGGTCGTGGAAGCCTGGTCTCACTGTGTGCGCCCGTCACGTCCCAAGGTGGTGCCGTCACGACCAAACGGCCAGAAGAGCTGCCGTCGTCTCAGTGCGCAAGCGCAGGCGGCAGGCCCTAGGACATGCTAGGGCTGCAAACGGGGGCCCCCTTGGGGGTGCCATTGGGGAGAGAGGCACTACACATGCACCCTCGACTCTGTAGGAACAAGAAAGCCGCCGAGCGGCCTGCCCACCAGCACGCTGACTCCCGGCTCCAGCCACACCAAGGAGTCGAGGGCTCGCTCACCAAGGGCGGCCAACTCCATGACTCCAACGACTCCAACATGTGAATGCTGCTTCGACATTGCAGGACAGGTCGGCCACTTTTGCGCCAGGGTTTCAGTCGTCGTCCGGCGTGGGCTGCGAGGCATGGTGCTTCGGGGAACTGGACCCCAAGCCGCGACAGCGTGTAGCCGATAGTCGCTTGGCCCACTGTTGCGCTCCTGATATTCTGCCGAGCCGACGGGATCACTGCACCAACAGACGTCGTCGCCGGCACGCCTCTGGCAATACATGCGGGCGGCGGCCTGCTATCTCATGTCAGACGCCTGGCTGCGACGACTTCTGCCGGTAAGAAAGCTTGTGCAAAGCTGTAGACGACGCGGCGCGAGGCATAACCTGACCAGACGCCAGACTAGCAGTGCCAGCGCGACTGTGACGAGGCTCGCTGACTCCCCGGGCAGATGCGCCAGATGAGCGACCCAGGGAATGCCTTGATATGTGCGCTGATGAAGTGTCAAGCTCCCAGGTGGGCGGGAACATGGTAGCTCAGCACGAGCGTCATGTAGGTCAGCCCGGAGCCCAGTCCAGCGCCTGGGCCATGGCTCGCAGCAACGTGCAAGCACGTGTTTAGGTGGGGCCACCAACATGCGCTGTGACGGAGCCGGATCCCTTTTTGCCCTGCTTAAGTTGGACCTCGAGTACCTGTTGGTGATGGTGACGCGGCGTTGAGCGCTGGGGCGTTGACAATGATTTCTAACGATTCTACCGATTCCTGGGGACGGCCCGCTGCGACTCCGTTGATTCATCCGGCGGCGAGGCTGCGAATACGAGCTGCCGTTGGATCGTACAACGAACGTCATTACAAACGCTCTATATAACGAACTGATAAGATAATGCAGCAAGGTTGGCATATACGCGACAAGCGAAGTGAGCGGCAATTGAGGAAGGCACTGAACATGGAAGGAAGGCACGGGGGGAATCTTGACCACCAAACATAGGCAGGCACGATGGGAGAATCTTGACCAAACAAAAGGCACGATGGAAGACCACATATACCCTTGAAGCCCTACATATTATCACCACCCATCCCATTACATCTACAACTTCGCCCGCGCTTCCGTAGCCTTGTGCAAATCCTTGCCCTTGACCTTAAAGTACTCCCGCACCTTCTCCCGCGCAACATTGACAGCCTCGCGGTCCTCAATCGTGCTCGGAACGCTAACCTCCTTGTCAAACTCCCCATGCGTCGCGTTCTCCAGTAGCTCGCGCAGCACTCTCCTCAACGTCTTGCCGCTCCTCGTCTTCGGTATCATGCCCTTGCCCTGGATGATGCCTCCGAGGCTGGCAATCGCACCAATCTGTTCGCGTACTAGGCGTTGGACCTCGGCGAGGAGCTTGTCGTCTGCCACGGCGGAGTCGGAGTGGTTGTTTGTGGATAGAGTGATGAAGGCGAATGGGAGGTGGCCTTTTAATGCGTCGGGGATGCCGACTACGGCTGCTTCGGCGATGGAAGGATGGGTCGTGATGGCTTGCTCGATGGCGCCTGGATGTTGTCAGCTCGAGCTCGCCATCAATTGCATGAGTAGAGCACTTACCGGTACTGAAGCGGTGTGCCGCAACGTTAATCACATCATCCGCCCGTGCCATGATTGAAATGTAGCCCTCCTCGTCGATCATGCCAGCATCCCCAGTGTCAATCCACTTCCCATCAAATCTCTTCATGTAGCCCTTGTAGAAGCGTTCTTCGTCCTCCCACAGCGTAGTGAAGGCAGTCGGAGCAAGCGGTATCGCCATGACAATGTTGCCCATCTCGCCTCTCTTGACCTCTTTGCCCGAGTCATCCACAACGCGAACATCGAACCCAGGCATCGCCTTTCCAGCCGAGCCAGGCTTGACAGGAAGCGGCGCGGGTCGTTCTTGAGAAGAGAAGTCCAGTCCGGCAGAGGCGCTGAGTGCGATTCCAGAGATGGGTGAGCCTGATTCGGAAGACCACCAGTTGTCTACAACCATTGCACCAGGAGCGCAGTGCTTCGCGAGTAGCTTTTGGTACATTTGTATGATGCTCGGTTCGCTCCTTTCACCTGCGAGAAACAGTGCCCTCAGTGTCTTCAACGCACCCTTCTTCCCTCTTGCCTCGAAGAATTCGTTATCGCCGTCATCCCTGCGAATTGCTCGTAAAGCTGTGGGAGCGGTGAACATGGTCGTCACCTTGTACTCTTCAATGACGCGCCAGAAAGTGCTCGCATCGGGGGTTCCAACGGGTTTGCCCTCGAACAGAACCGTAGTGGCGCCAGCCAGCAGCGGAGCGTAGACGATGTAAGAGTGTCCAACGACCCAGCCGATGTCACTCGCTGTGAACATGACATCGCCGGGGCCATGGACTCCGAACAGGTACTTGATGCTGAAATTCAACCCAACGGCATGACCACCTGCTGAGCGGACAACGCCCTTTGGAAGCCCGGTTGTACCCGACGTGTAGATGATGTACAGTCCATCACCGCTCTTAACAGGCACAGCATCGGCCTTCAACCCCCTGTTCTTCGCGCTTTTGACTAGTCGTTGCCAGTTCCTTTGACCCTCCTCTTTGACTATGGGATCCCATCGAAGCTGATCTCTCTGCCAGACAATGGTCTTGGATGGCTTGAAGCTACTCTTGTGGACTGCTCCTTCGATCATCGACTTGTACTCAGTGGGTTTCTTCGCTCCTTCAATGCCGCAAGAGGCCGTCATGATTGCGACAGGGCGACTTGCCTCAATCCGCTGTGCCAGCGCTGCGGGCGAGAAACCACCAAACACAACCGCGTGTATAGCTCCCAACCGAGCGATAGCCAGCATAGCAAAGAGCGCGGCCGGTATCATCGGCATATAGATCAACACGACATCGCCTTTGTTGACCCCCTCTTCTCTCAACACACCCGCCAATGTCTCAACTTCTTGTAGCAACTGCTTGTATGTGTACTGCTCTTTCTGCCCGGTTACCGGACTATCCCAGCAAATAGCTACTTTATCGCCATTGCCGTTTTCCACATGGCGGTCCACACAATTGTAAGTCGTCGAGATCTCGCCATCGGCAAACCACTCCCAATGCTCATGTGAGACATTGCTCTTCTTCAGGTGTTTGACGCTCCTCTGGAACGCCTTGGATGGCTTCTTGTGCCAGTGTAGGTTGTTCGCCTGACGCTGCCAGAACTCCTCGGGGTTGTCGATGGAGGCCGCATAGACCTTGTCTTGGATATGTCCTTGAGGCATATTGTCCGTCCGTTTCGAGTGTGTTAATTGGTTTCGTGAAGCAGAGAATGCAAGTAGTCTGCTAGGTCTAACAATGAAGCTAACGCGGGCAATGGGGCTATGAGCCGAGCAAGAAGTAAGCGATATGCCGGACCTGAGGATAGTGAATGCGGTCAAGCACGAGTAGCTCTTCCGGGAAAGCATATGGGCGTCATGAGCACTGATGTTTTAGAGCGTTGCCGATCGGTCCAAGGGGACCGACGACGCTGACCTCGGAAGGAGCTGGCTCGGCCTACCCCAAGTTCCCCCGCAAAGCGCTAGTGTGGGGTGCTAACACGGTTGGGGATGACGTCTGCTTGGCAGGCTTCTAGAGGAGCTTTGTGCATGTTGTCAGCTCGATCTAGAACTACTTTGTGTTGAATTGTGTTCTTTTGTGTAAAGCGCTTAAGATGCAGGAGATGGTAGTCTTCCAGGCGGACGGTGTTGGGACGGAAGTGGCTGGTGAGCTAGCACTGGAGAGATCAGAGCTATGACGTCTACTCCACGCGACTGCCACATGGGACGTTCGCGCCTCATGGCTATCAGAGTGTCGTGATATAAGTATTGTATTACGAATACGACATTCTGTATGATTTTTGTTGCGCCCATAAGATCTAACCCACGCACATTTCCGGAAAACCATCTATTTCCGGGGAATCCTACCGGTGACGTACATACATAAACAACCACCACCACCACCACCACCAACTACACCATCAGCCAAAATAAACTTTCCACCTCGCCAACACACCACACCACGATCATCAACCACCACAGAAGCCAATCAAACAACACACCATGTCTCTCACCCCACCGCCCAAAGCCCTCCTCTTTGACATCTTCGGCACCTGCGTAAACTGGCGCTCCACCGTCACAACCGCGCTATCACAATGCGCCCACACATCACTAAACTCCGCCACCGCATCCCTAGCCTCACGCCTGCGCCTCCGCGCCTCAGAAATGAGCGACGAACACTGGGGCCAATTTGCACAACAATGGCGAAACAGCTACAAGGCTTTTACAAAACAACTCGCAGCCGACCCATCGATACCATGGGTATCTGTCGACGACCACCATTTGGCTTCACTCCACAAACTAATCTCAGAATGGGAATTAGACGGCCTATGGACCGACGAAGAAGTCCGCGCATTGAGTCTAATATGGCATCAACTAGACCCCTGGGCCGACTCCGTCGCAGGAATGTCCTTGTTAAACAAAGCCGGTTTCCACACATGCATGCTGTCGAACGGTAACTTGAGTCTGCTCTCCGATCTACGTGCGTACAGTCAGATCCCGTTCACGCACATCTTCTCCGCCGAGATGTTCGGCACGTACAAACCCAGTCCGAAAGTATACCTGGGCGCGGCGGAGAAATTGGGACTTAGACCGGAGGAGTGTGCGATGGTGGCTGCGCATTTGAATGATCTCAAGGCGGCGAAGGGGTGTGGGTTGAGGACTGTGTATGTGGAGAGGGCACAGGAGGAGGATTGGAGTGAGGGGAAGGTTGAAGAGGAGAGGGAGGCTGGGTGGGTTGATGTGTGGATTGATCTGAAAGAGGGGAGTGAAGGGTTCGTTACCGTAGCGGAAAAGTTGGGTGTGAATGTGGATATGGAAGGGAGTATGGAGGCTAAGAGGGTGGTGTCGCTTCCTACGAAAATGGATTGAAGGGACGGTGGATGATGTATCGGGGTATCCGGTGTGGAACTTTGGAGACCATTACAGTGTTGACATGTTACCATCGCTTCTTCACCCAGGCTTTGGACGGCTATGGCTTCTCCAAGTCATTACTCTGATTGTTCGCTTCACCCTTTCCGTACTGCGGATACCCCGGCCTACCTTGTGGTCTATTTCTTGTTACTTGAACGCCCAATTGAGTCTTCAAATCCGCCTTATGAACAGCACCTTCGACGCACGCGAAGACTCGAAGAAACCCGTGTGTTTACAACCACCATTCACAAAAACCTGACTATCCTACACTACCCCAAATCTCCCAACCGCTATCTAATTCCTCTTGCCCCCATCTTTCTCTCCACCTTCCCCTTCCTCCTCCTCCTTCTCCACAAACATAGTCTCCTGCGCACTCCAAAGTTCACTATACAAACCATCGCGATCAATAAGATACTGATGCGTTCCACTCTCTGCCACATTACCCTCTCTCAACACGATGATAACATCAGAGTCGTAAATCGTGCGGAGACGGTGGGCGACGAAGACGGACGTGCGGCGCTTCTCTTTGACGAGCGAGTTGATGTGTGAGAGGAGGGCTTGCTCGGTGTGCGTGTCGAGGGCGGATGTCTGATGTAGGGTGTTAGTTACTGGTGAAAAGAAAATAAGGTAGGAATAGGAATAGGGTCGTACAGCTTCATCGAAGAACAAGAACGGCGGGTCCTTGAGGACGAGTCTCGCAATGGCTAGTCTTTGCTTCTCACCACCTGAAATCATCATTCCGCGCTCACCAACCATGGTTTCGTATCCGTCGGGGAAACGGCTGATACTCTCGTCGATGCGCGCTTTCTTTGCCGCTTCGATAACTTGTTCTTGTGTCGCTTCTAGGTTGCCGTAGTGGATGTTGTGCTGGATAGTGTTGTTGAAGAGCGGGGTGTCTTGTGGTACAACACCAATAGCCCTCCTCAAGCTATCCAACGTAACATCGCGAATATCTTGGCCATCAATCAGAATACGCCCCTCCTGTGCGTCGTAGTAGCGGAAAAGAAGTCTTAGTATAGTAGACTTTCCGCAACCGCTAGGACCTACGATGGCGACTTTCTTGCCCGCAGGAATGGTGAGGTTGAGGTTCTTGATGATGGGTCGGTCGGGTCGGTAGCCGAAGGATACGTTTTCGAATTTGATCTCTCCGGTCTTGAGGGCAAGAGGCTTGGCGTCGGGCTTGTCTTTGACGGCTACGTTGACCTTTTGGAGGTTGAACAGTGTTTCCATGTCTAGGAGACTTTGGCGCAGTTCGCGGTACATGGAGCCGAGGAAGTTAAGGGGGACGGAGAGCTGGAAGACGAGCTGGTTGACCATGACGAGGTCGCCGACGGTTAGTTGACCGGTGGCTACGCCGTTGGCTGCGAGGTACATCATGGCGGTAAGGGCGGAGGAGAAGATGATGTTTTGACCGGAGTTGAGGAAGGCGAGGGAGGTGGCGACCTTGATGGACGCCTTCTCGTAGTCTTTCAGAGCCTTGTCGTAGCGGCCGACTTCGTACTTTTCGTTGTTAAAGTACTTTACTGCCTCGTAGTTGATCATGGAGTCGACAGCAACAGTGGCAGCTTTGTTGTCTGCGGCGTTGGCCTGCTTCCTGAACTTGGTGCGCCATGAGGTGGTCATGATGGTGAAGACAGAGTAGGCGGTCATGGTTGTGCCTGTGATAAGAGCGAATTGCCAGCCATATTGGTACGTCAGAATACCGCAAACCAACGAGATCTCTAATGCCGTAGGGAAGATATGAAAGACCATGGCAGTCAACAAGAAGCTGATACCCTTGGTACCGCGATCAATGGCGCGCGTCAAGCCTCCTGTTTGTCTCGATAGATGGAAACTCAGGTCCAGCCTCAGCAGATGATCATAGACACTGCAAGCGACTTTACGAATAGCCTTCTGAGCGACACTGGCAAAGACGGCGTTGCGCAGTTCCTGGGAAACAGTGGCGCCAATACGAGTCATACCGTCTGAAGGGAGTCTCAGCCAGGGTGGACATGGGATGCATTGTTGGGTCTAGCTTACATGCGATGATCATAGAGCCTGCCACTGTGGTCGCTGTGCCGCCAACAGCCGCAAAGTCTATGTTCATGGCGTCTACAATGCTCTTGAAGTAGAAGGGGACTTGGACGTTCAGCAGCTTTGCGCCTACCAGCAAGCCCAGACTAATTCCGACCCTGAAGCGCGTGCCCATGTTGTCCTTTGGCCACAGGTATGCCGACATCTCTTTCATAATGGCCCAGTCAGCCTTGCGCTGCTCCTTGTTGGTCAGCACCTGCTCTTGCAGCAATGGGTCCGTCTTTGCGACTTTGGCCGCGGCGGGGTCGGCGGCAGGTTTGGTGGCTTCGATGGCGGGCTTAGAGCCGGGCTTTGGCCGCTGGCCGTGTGCATCCTTTCTGTGTAGCGGAGAGCAGGTGAATACGCGAATGCCGTGGTGGAGAGGATGCGGGCGCAAACTGGACGATCGAAGACCCGGCCGACTGGCGGCGCGGGCGAGTGGTTGGATTAACATGGCGATGTCACATGTTAGGTCTCTGCACCGCTGTCACAGGAGAGAGAAGCTGTGGAGAGCTTCAATGGCGGAGGAGGATAAGACGACAAGATGACAAGAGAGTGTTTGCTGTGAGTACCTAGACAGCCGCATGCATCCCACGTTGTCTAGCGCGTTTTGGGCGGCAGGGCTGAAGCGAGGCGTTCTTGCATCATCGCTGCTCCGAGCTTCACCAGAACATCTTCGCCGCCCGTCACGCGCCAATTGCCCGGCACAGCCATGTTACGACCGGCTGCCTCGCCCTGGAGGAATATCTCGCGCACATCCGCCGCTGCCATACGGCGGACGCCCTTTGCGGCGCGATGCATCAACATATCAGCCACCAGCTCGTCAAATGAGCCCGCGCTGCAGCAGGCAGTCAGTGTTGAGGGCACCGCGACGCCCATGCACACGCCAGGTAACAAGAGTCTATATAGTTACATTAATTATACAAAGGCTAAAAGAACCGTCAGACGCCCGATTCGAAGTCATTGGCACCCCATTCTCCCTCCTCTCCGTCTCCCTCTCCGCCTCACAGACGCTCTACACCCGCCGCGGCACACTCGTCGGCCTCAGCGGAAAGTCGGAAAACACGCTATCAACCCTCTCCTTCCTCGAGCCCCTCCAGAGGGCCCCCGTCGGCATCCCCTTCCTCTACCAGAAAGTGTCTTCGACGAGCCCCGTCACAGCTCTCGTCTCCACAAAGGCACCCATATCGAGTATCGTCTCGGTCAACATGGACGGAAGGGATGATTGGATTGTTAGCCAACGAAATGCATTGCTCGCCTGGACTGGCCACACTCTCAAGTTGAAGCCACAGTACAATGTAAAGTTGGGGCTGGCACACTGGGGAAACACATACATTACTGGCAGGGGGTTACTTGCGCTTGCAGGAAGCGGGCAGATATACCAGGTCCAGGTCAAGGCTGGCGAAAGCTATGTCGCGCATCCCAGGTATGTTGAGACGACAGAAATACTCAGGACTTTACACTGACAGCATTGTAGCAACGTCGTAGCGTACACAGCCTCCAACACCCCACCAATTCCTTTCAGATTCAAGTCATCGAATCTCCGCTTCCAAGTGCCAGACCTTGGCTTTGGCTCAATGGTCCAGAACACCAAGTTCTTCCGAACCATGAGCAAGACAGGCACATGGCGGGCTCTGGCAACCACATACTACACTCTCAAGACATGGCTGCGGAGAACAGTCTGGGGAGATAGGGTAAGACAACTCCCTGCATACCATTGTTTTTGCGAGTGCTGACACTCCGCAGTTATTCCTCCGTTTCGAAGGCCCAACTACCATGCTCATCCAGTCCCGCGCTTCCCGAATCAGCGATGTCCTTACTTTAAGAAACGTTGACGAGATTGCGGACAGCCCACCAGGCGCCGTTGAAGACGCCGCCACGCGCAAGATCAAAGAGGAGATCAAGTCAATAGGAGAAGGCACAAAAGCACCGATACCCAACACAGACGCATCGGGCACAATACGGTATGCCACCGTGAAAGATGGCAAGGCTGAGTTTGAGAAGCCGAAGGTGGAGGACGTGAAGGTATAGAGCATCTGTACTGTATGTATATTTATGACATGGACCTGTGCAGTGTGGTCTCAAACAAAAGGCGCTGCGTGTGATTTGAAGCGCGCATACCTAACGTGAGTGAACTATGCATATATCAAACGTTTTTGCTTGATAAGAAAGATACGATGTTTGTGAGTATGGGAGGAAGAATCGTTTGGTGTGGGAAAGGGCCACTGCTGACTTTGAAATGGCGTGTCGAACGTCAGCAACGTGATGTCGGACGCTAGATCGTCTAGCGTGAACGCGACATCTCCCAGCCACTGTCCGCATCGCTTCCACCATCTCGCGTTCGCGACAGACACTGGCCTGCGCGCGACATATCACAGGGAAGACGCGTGCTAACTACGCCGCAACCACCGCTATGGCGGGGTATACCTGCGCATGCGTCTTGTATGACTAGACAGCATGTGCCACAGCACGCGACGTCACACGCGAGGCCTGCTTGTTCACCAAGGGCTATCGCCATCAAATCAGGCAAAGAGACCAGTCTTGAGACTTCACACTGACAAACCGAAGGCAGCCTTTTTGACGCTAGCTCACATCGCCGCTTCACTACTTCGACCCTACTCCACAGATTTAGAAGATGCAGACACAGCCGAATTATTTGAGCAACGATCATGTCCTCGCCAAAGACGAAGACGCGCCGAGCATGACAGAAGTCGAGGCAAAAATTGCTATTTCAAATACAGAAACAGCTGTTCCATACACAGTCTTCACCAAGGCCGAGCGGCGCATGATTACATGGTTGATCGGATGTAGCATGTTCTTCTCACCATTTACAGCCAACATATACTTTCCATGTCTTGAAGAACTCCAACACGCTGTGGGCGTCAGTGCCAGCCTAATCAACCTTACCATCACGACATACCTCATTGTTCAAGCAATCGCACCAGCCTTCTGTGGAGACTTGGCCGACAATCTCGGACGACGACCTGTGTACCTCATCACTTTCGCTATATACGTCTGCGCAAACCTGGGTCTCGCTCTGCAGCAGAACTATGCTGCTCTGATGGTCCTGCGGGGCGTCCAGAGTTTCGGCTGCTCCGCAACGGTAGCTATCGGGTACGGAGTCATTGCAGATGTAGCAACGCCAGCTACTCGGGGAAGCATGTTAGGGCCTGCGATGATTGCGACAAATCTCGGTCCAAGTATAGGCCCTCTAGTCGGTGGTGTAATGGCATCCAGAACTGGATACAGATGGGTGTTCTGGTTGCTAGTCATTATTGGAACTGCTTTTCTGGCCGTTCTAGGTCTCACACTCCCTGAGACTGGGCGCAATGTCGTGGGAAACGGCAGTATTGCAGCACACAAATGGAATAGGCCTTTGTTGCAGTCAAGCCGGCAGCGACAGTTGACAGCACTCAACGAGCCGAGGGCTTGGAAGAAGAGAAGCCTCATACCCAATCCTTTCAAAGCTCTGCTGGTCTGTTTTCATCGGGACACTGCTGCGGTTCTATCCATCAGTGCCGTCTACTATGCCGCTTACTACTGCATCCAAGCATCTATCCCGGCCATCTTCACGGAAATTTACGATCTCGATGAGCTCCAAGTTAGTCTATGCTACTTTTCCATAGGGACTGGTGTCATCCTTGGTAGTTACATCAATGGGAAACTAATGGACTACAACTACCGCTCTATAGCCAAGGCGAACAATATAACAGTCGACAAGGTTGCTGGCGACGATCTAGCCAAATTTCCCATCGAGAAGGCACGGTCTCGGTTATCGTGGCTTCTGATCCCGACATCGACTGCAGTCATTGTGGGGTATGGATGGGTTTTGCGCGAAGAAATCGTATGCCACCTCCACTACATATGATTGCACCACTGACGGTTATGCAGCATATAAGTGTACCACTGATCTTTCTGTTCGTGCATGGATTTCTCGCTACATGCATCTGTCAGGTAATTGCTTTTACGATGTACAACCGGCAGCAGTATTGACAACGTTCCAGACGCACAACACCCTCATTGTGGACATTTCTCCGCAGAACACAAGCACTGCCGCTGCAGCAGGTAACATCACACGATGCGCTCTTTCAGCAGCAGCTGTTGCCGCAATGCAGCCTCTTCTGGAAGTGATGGGCAAGGGCTGGTTCTTCACGGCTCTCGCCGCAATCTCTGGTATACTCAGTGCCATCGCAACCATTTTCATTCGACTCAGAGGTATGACATGGCGCAATGGACGGCAAGCACGTGAGCAAGACGGATGTACGCAAGGAACGGTGCGCAGAACTGAGGGAAAGTGAGGTGATAACCTCTCCTCTACAACTTCGCGTTCAACTTCCGAGCATCGCGCTCACCCTTTGCCTTATTTGCGGCGACGTACCCCTCGTATCCATCTGGGAACTTGGTGACCAGGCTTCGCATCCCCTCAATCGCCCTACATATGGTCAATTGACGCGCCAAATCTCAGCGAGGCTCGCGACTTACAACTGTCGAGTACTCTTGTTCTGTTTCCAGCAACATGAGACTACAAGATTGTTCCGACTTGTTCGTTAGCGTGACCATGCGCTATAGAACGTCGCAATACTCACACTGCGTAGAGTTCGTTCCTATCGTCGTAGTCCTCTTGCGGTTTCGATGCAGGGACGATCTCAAGATATGCGTCTAGGTGCGTTTTGTTGAAAGCATACCTCGTAGCGCGCCACGGCGCCGCTTCGAACTCATGATGCCCAAAAAGGCATCCTGCGTCGTATAGCATCGGACTTCCCGTCTTCTTGTCGACGCTGACATTACCATGCCACATGTCGCCGTGTAACAGGACAGGTTTGATCTTGTTACCACCACTTTCCATAGGACGAAGGAGCCGAGGAACTACGTTCGTCATGATCTCCGCGCATAGAGCATCCATTTCCGGGTCTGCGCCTTGTATGGAACGCTCCAGTTTTATGAGATAGCGTAAGTTGCGGCTGAAGTACTCTTCCCAAGTATCGCACCATCCGTTGTGATTAACGACGTTTCCCTGAAAGGCTAGAATGCTCGCGTCAGATCCAAGGTACCATTCGCGCACAACCAAAATACCTACTGTCGATATGAAACCCAAACTTCCCTGTTGGCGACTCATTGCTATGCACTTTAGCCAGTACGCCAACAAACTCCTCGACAAATGGCTTAATAGATGCGGTCAAGACCTTCTCCGCATACACAGGCGCATCTTCCATATCGCAAAAAGACTGGAGATAGAAGAAGCGCTGCGAGTTTGATGCGAAACAACCGTATGCGTATGGTCGAGGCACATGGTTTGGTACCACGGCGTACAAAGCAGCTGTTGACTCGTACTCTGCTTTGACCATGTGTTTCGCATTTGCATCACGGTACTCTTTTAAGAAGAACGACTGTGGTCTGCTGTCGATGGTAGTGTCGATCTTGGTTAGTATCGACCAGTGCGTTGCGCCTATGGTGCGGACTAGGTCTATGCTTGCGCCTTTTGGTAATGCTGGAGGGAGCTGTGAGCGTACGGTCTCATAGCTTTGGAGTGCTCAATTACATACCGGTAACGATGTTATCGTCGATATACTGGCCTTCATATCTGTCTTGCTCTTTCAGAATAGCCTGGGTAAAGCTATCGTCGATTTTGACCATCTTGAGACAAGTCCGGAGCCCTGATCGAAGTGTACCAAGGCTATTGAGTGTCTTTGAACAGTCTTTGCATGTACTCGGTGATCCCGCGGGGTGATAGCGTGCGCGTTTACTAGAAGCGGATGAGAGACAGCTGCGTTACACGATGAGGGGTCCAACTGTGCCGCGTGGCTGACAATACGGTATGACGGCATCGGCCCCGGGGGGAAGCACGTGGGAGCACTCGTGACTCGCTTAAGATGGTCCAAGGATTGGTAAAGGTAGTGAAAATTTGGGTGCGGCACTCGGTCCACGATCCACCATCTATGTCGAAAAGTCGCGTATTCTTCTCGACACCTTATAAGTTCTACTTGCAAGGTTCCTGTCGGTTATACATTTCTCATTCGAGGATACCGTTTGTGTGTATGGAAGAGTTATGATCTGAGGAAGTTCCGAGTGGCTCGTTGTTCTGCGTTATCGCCGTACCAGCTGATGAAGTGGCTCAAGTTTACACGCAAAATTGCTGGGTTGCGGCATGTCATTTCTAAATGCGACGGTCTCAACCACGGATGCGTTGTTTTGGTAGAAGTCCCGAGACTTGCTGAGATTGCCACTGGCTTCTACGTGAGTCAAAGGGTGTGGGAACGTGGTAGCAGCTCAACTCTATGGCCAACCACAATCATGGCATAGTAATGATCAAGCTTTGGTCTAAGCGTAAGGCGTTAAGAGAGTATATAAGGAAGCTTTCGTCCCTTATTTCTGCACACCTCTTGACATCCACGCTCAACCCACACCCAACCCGCACAAACAAGATCACAACAAGCAAAGATGAGCATCCCAACTACCTTCACCCGCTTCCCCGATCTTTCAGCAGAGCTTCAAGTCATGATCATAAACTACACTCTCGAGGAAGACATGGCGCAGCGTGAAGATGAACTGGTACTGCACCTCCACGCACCTTCATCCTGCAAAACCAACAACATCAACGTCGACTCGCAATCCGCGACTCCTCGCACAACAATACGGCTACCCAAGCTCCCTGCCATCTACCACACCAGCCGTCTATTCCGCAGCGAGGCCCTCCGCACACAGCCTCTGCATCAAGTCTTCACAGATGACGCCGTTGCGACACTACATTCGCGCAGCTCGATGTTCGTGTACAATCCAGCGCACGACGCTGCCGTAAACTCTATCCACGAATGCCGTTTGAGAAGCCGTCTTTCCAATCTTACGACCTTCGACGCCAGTGGGTCGATGGCTATCTACAACCCGGTGGACGACTTCGTAGTACTCCACGTCCACGAATGCTGCCTGAGCAGCCTAACCGCCGACTTGTGGCAGCTATTTCACGTCATCAAAGCGGCGCTCTGGGCCCCCGAGCGTTGGTTCGTTGTCGCGATAGTAGAGCGAACAAGAGTTCTTGGGGTGGATGGACCCGGAAACCCTCTGGGTCAGATGTGGTGGGTTTCGCAGGCCCTTTTCCGCGATATAGCGAAGGAGAAAGTAGCTCCTGTTTCATGGGCAAACATTTGGCTTATATTCGGAGATGTTATATTTACACGGCGGGTAGAAGAGTGGACGAAAAGAAGGATTGAGGACTTTGAGCGGCTTAGAGATGAGGGGGTATAGAATGGCAGGTAACTTCTTTTGCAATAGTCGTCTTGTCAGATCTTGGTCTCTTTAAATATATCTCTTGTATAGTCCGTCTCTATTACTGTAGCTTGACCAATGTACCTTGTCTTCTTGTACATCTCAACGTCAACCATGATAACTGCGTTCCCCCTTGTAACAACTTCGTGAAATGCGCGGCGCATATTGCTAGTGGTATTTATAGATCTTGTATTCGTTGTACCTATATGTTTGTAATGATGCAAGCAAAAGCTTAGGACCAACACATACAACACCAACGCAATCCATATCTACAATTGATCCATCTAACATGTCCCAACTGAACCCAACACCTCACTTCGCCTTCCCACCAGCCCTCTCCCTAATCCTCTCGTCCTTCTCAAACCTCTCTTCGAACATCCTATAGAACAAGCCAAGCCACTCCTTCTCGCGATCGCTCAGCTGACGCGCAGGGTTCTTCCAGCTATTCGCCAGTATCTCCTTGATACGGCGTCTCAAGACCTTCAGCGCGACAGCAGCCCTACATTCACGAACTGCGAAGCGGATGACATTGCCTGGTAGACTGATCACACCTGCATGGAGCTTGAAGTCCATATCGGCAGCGACCATGAGTACCATGGGAAGCGGGTAGGCGATTGAGGTCGAGTGCGCGTTGTAGAACTTGTTGCTGGATTGCATGATGTTGTAGTAGGATAGGAAGTCGGCTGTTCGCGAGCCTTTGTTGACAGAGGTTGGTCCTAGGCTGACGGTTTGATTGTTGGAGATGTTTCGCCAGCCCTTGCCTTCGCGGGTCAGGATCTTGGGGTAGAATGCTGTGGCGATTACTGAGTTGACCAGAACATCGTTGTCGGTGTGGATGTCGTATTGTGCTGGCACCTCAACGAAGACACGGTGGCGTGTCGTGTTCCGGTAGCGGCCTATCGCGCGACGCTCGTCGGGCGTAAGCTGTATAAATCCGGCGTCAACCAATGACGAGAAGAGCTGCGCTTTGAGATCCTCGATGTTACCCAGGTTTTGCGGACTGAGAAAGTTCTTGTGGCAGAACTGCATCTCAGACCGTCCCGGGGTAGTGCATACTGCTTTCCAAGCCCTGTAGGCGTTGTAAGTTGTAAGGAGGTCGGAGTCGCCCTTCTTGAACGCAAGACGAGCGATGTCAGCTCGTTGCTTTTGTTGAAATGGTGTCAAGAACGGAGACTTCGAAGAGACGATGGCGGCAATGGTAATAGCAACATCAACACACGCAAAAGTACTTGCAAGCAGTACAAGCTTGCCCAAGTGCGCATCCAACGGAAGTTTCGCAATCTGGCGACCAAGAGGCGTCAGTTCTTCGCTCGGCGTTAACGCGTCGACCTCTACAAGGGCATCAATAGCGCGACGGATGTTCCTGGAGGAGGGTGGGTCGAGTGCCTGAGCAAGAGTGGCTTCGATATCACCAAGCTTGCAAATCTTCACGCGCATGACCAAATCTTGGAGCGAAAGTCTGAGCATCTCAGGGGTTTGCTGTTCTGCCATGAGGCTGTCGTGGCGGTATTTCGTGAAGAGATGGAAGCACAGGCCCTCTTGCACACGGCCGGCACGACCACGGCGTTGTTTAGCGTTCGCTCTTGAGATGAAGGACTGAGTCAGACGTGACAGCTGTCTGCGCTCGTCAAACCTCATCTCCTTGTGCTTACCGGTGTCAACAACACAGGTGATATCCGGGATTGTGACTCCGGTTTCGGCGATGTTGGTAGCAAGCACGATCTTGCGTATGCCCGGAGGCGGAACGAGGAACGCAGCCTGCTGATCCTCACTCGAGATAGTGGAGTGTAGCGGGTATACATACCAGTCAGCCTTGAAAGAAGGATGACTAGCCAGTATATCGTTGAGCTGACGAATCTCAGCAAGTCCCGGGAGGAAGACCAAGATAGCGCTGCTAAAGCGACTCAGTTGCGGATCAAACGCGACCGTCTCGATCAATCGTGTGATCAGGTCGTAGTCAATGGCATACTCGTCGTAGTTAGAGAGCACATCGCGTGTCAATTGGCTGTAACCTGGAAGCTTGTTGGGAATACCGGATTTGTCGCTCGTAATCCCGTCATCCTCATCGTTGTCGCTCGTGGCAGCAGCTTTGGTCGCGTCGGATGCTCCAGCGTAATGCGTCAACTCGACCGCATCCTCCAGGTATCGAGTCTGAACCGGGAAGGTGCGACCTGGTACTGTCAGGATCGGTGCGTCGTTCAGGTACCTTGAGAAGCGTGCGGCATCTACCGTGGCACTCATTAGTATGACCTTAAGTTCAGGTCGACGTTCCATGAGTGAACGAAGTATGACCAGAAGGAAATCGGTGTCGATGGATCGTTCGTGGACCTCATCAATGACCAGATGCGTGACCTCTTGTAAACCTCCAGATGACTCTAGCATTCGTAACACCACACCCACCGTCGCGTACACCAAGCGAGTCTGGGAGGAAGTCTTTGACTCAAGCCGAATCGCGTATCCGACAAGTGAACGTATGGATCCTAGATCTTTGGGTCCTTCGCCTAGTTCTTCGCTCACACGTTGGGCAAGTGAAATCGCCGAGATACGTCGGGGCTCGGTGCAGTAGACTTTGCATGCCTTGCCTTGCGATAGCTCGTGCTCGAGGACGAAGGCGGGAATTTGCGTACTCTTTCCGCAGCCAGTCTCACCGCAGATTATGGTGACCTGGTTCTTGTCCACAGTGGATAAAATCTCATCTCTGAAGTTGAAGACTGGGAGGTTCATTCGACCAACGAGCATGCGTTGGTATGACGGAGTTGATGCTTTGGCAAACCATTGCTCTCTTAGACCGTCGTAGTGCCGTACCGGTGTGCTATAGCCAGAGTTAGATGTGCTGGAGCTTGTCGCGGCCTGATTGCGCGCCTTGAAGCGATTTGTAAGCACGACACCGTCCGACTCTTCGTTCTCGATCTGATCTTCGATGATTGAGCGATAGTGCTTGATGGCATCACGGTCTGCCGCATCTAGGCGTGTTTTCCGACGCTCCAAGAACTCCCTGTAGACCTCTCTCCAGTTCGACGGAAGGCGCAGATATACCTTTTCCTCCTTAAGCAGAGACGCAGATATTGAGAAGAGGGCCGCAACCGAGAT
The DNA here is from genome assembly GCA_023758125.1 of Alternaria sp. Ai002NY15. Taxonomy (NCBI): domain Eukaryota; kingdom Fungi; phylum Ascomycota; class Dothideomycetes; order Pleosporales; family Pleosporaceae; genus Alternaria; species Alternaria sp. Ai002NY15. Next base: position 42,916 of record JAFVLO010000041.1, on the reverse strand, counting down.
GAAGCTTTCACTCTGCTCAACGGATACAGCAGCAATTTCGTTCGCTGCCAGCGTGACCTGCTTCTTGTACGGAGTACAGACCACACCGGAAATCTCCGTGTCGTACTCGAAGTCTTGTTCCTTAGACCAGAAGATTGTCAGCGAGTGCCGGCAAGTATACGTAGTAGGCGAGATCATTTTATAAGTCAAGCGTGCACCAGCATCCCTGAACCTGTTAGTGGTTGTCGGAAGAAGCAGTCGAATGACTTACCTTGATCGAACTGCCTCTTCGAGCACTTTGCGGGGGGACATTCCGCTCATCTTGCCAAAGTCGCGCAAGGTTATGTTGTCAGCACTTGTACCATTGGATGTACTCTCTGGGACAGGCGTTGCGTCAGGCACTGCGGAAAACATGCCTCCGAGGAGATCAGCATCCTCTTCGCCTTCGTGCTCGCTTGGAGGTTTTGACGATGCGGCAATAGCTTCAGCCTTGGCCGACACGGGAAGGTCGAGAGAGGTGTCTTTGGTCTGCACGGGTGCATCACTGGGCTGTGCGCCCTGACGTTGCCTCTTTTCAGCTTGACTTTGTGCAATCTGGTTACGCTTCGCAGGCCACTGCGCTTCAGCTTGGTATTCGTCAAAGAGGGCATCGGAGGTTAGTTGTTGCAACTGAGAAAGCAACTTCCGAACAGCCGGAGTCTGAGGAGGCGCAGGCGCCGACTTCTTGGATTTTCCACCTTTTTGCGACTTCCGTGCAGGGCCATCGACTAGTTGAGGATCAATCTCGAATAGTTTGCCCTTGATCTTCAGATACGCTGGGATGAGCTCATCGAGTTCGAGGTCGCTATCAAGGTCACTAACGTCAATGTTAAGATCATCGGAATCCACCGGTACAGAGGCATTGAGAGCTGCTGCGGAAGGTGAGGGTCCAGTTGCGGTTGCTCCGTTCGCTGACGGCTGGGGAGGCGGTGTGGTGGGCCGAGAAGTGTCAATGTCTTCGAGTGTTGAACGCTTAGGCTGCGATTCTTCGTACGAAAATGAGTGGTCCTCGCATTGGTCCAAGGCAAGCCATTCCAGTGCTTCTTGAAGCCCCCATACACCAGAGGTTGCATCGACACCGGCAGCGTTGGCACACAGCCATCTCAGAACCGGCTGGATTTGGTCTTGCGAGAAGCCTAGCTCACGTAGGGTAAGATCAAGGGTCCAGAGCTTAGACATGGCATCCTCTTCAGTCAGGGTCTTAAGCAGGGACTGTTGCCCTTGTCTCCTGTTCGAGTCATTCGACTCGGCCTGGGCCAGGAGGATAATGCTGTCAAGAATTTCGCTGGGAAGCCAGTCGTGAACAGTCATGGCGTGCGACTGGCTGCGGAGGAGCCTACGGTCTGTCTGGAATTTGGAGACATGTCGACTAGATTCGCGGCGGACCTTGGGCGCATGCTTCTCAACAAGCAGCTGGAGTTCATCACGTTCTAGTTGGGCTTCCAGTTCCTCTGGAGTGGGCGCGACATCTGGCTTGGCAGCCTCGGTCTGCTGGGACGTCTGGAGCACCTCCGTGGGCTCTGGTGCAGGCGCAGCTTCCTTTGACGGTACCGGGGCGACTACCTTGGCTGGGACATCTGGAGAAATTCTTTCAGGCTTTGGCTTGCTTGCGACGGAGGTCGTTGCAAATCCACGGGCGGGGTTGCCGGCGGGCTTCTTTTTCTTCGCCATGGCAAAAACTCTTAGTTTGGTTGAGTGGTGGTAATGTGAGGTGCAGGGGTCTCAGGCGGGCTTCCGTATAGAGTATATCGGGGCTTGATCCCGGGCGAGATCAAGATTGGGCGAGTTGTCGTAGGTTATTGGACGCATAGGGCGCAACGGTTCCAAGAGGGGCGGTCGGTGGTGGTCAAGGGCGCAGGCCAGTGGGTTTGGTGGTGGAAGGGCGCTCCACACCTTGTGGAGGCAGGAGCGAGGCGATGTCATTGCCCTAGCAAATAAACGAGAACTCTTGGCGCATCATTTCGCGATATCGACGCCGACACGCAACCCCGCCAACACCCCGCACCCGCCTTCACATGTGGACTGGACGACATGGCTGTGAATGGGGACGCTGAGTCGCGGGCAATCCACCGCGACGAGCTGCGGCCGAAGCTCATAACGAGCTCCACCAAGCGCCGAGTCAACGAGCTCTCGGGGCTGCAGACCAAGGTCGCAGACGACTGTGAGTGTCTCTGGGACTGCACGTGGAAGCGACGATGGCTGACTCAACAATCTCCCTATAGCCCTCGTCACTGCCGACCTCCAAGCGCTCCTCGAACTCCTCTTCGAAACATATCCGCTATACGACGACCGCGAATCACGCCGCGCGGTCGAGGGCGTCCTCAAGTCGCTGGTTAACGGACCCCATGGCGACAAGGTCCTGCCGCCGGTTGTCAAGTTCTTGACGCAGGAATGCTCCAAGAAGGCCATCGCGCACGCCAATGCCTTTGTGCTCAACGACTGGTGTTCCGTGCTGCTGCTGCAGTTTGCAAAGTCGCCTGAACGGTGGGCCAAGCTCGGCCTGGATGTGGCGTTGGCAAATGCGCGCGTACTCGAGACGTGCGTGAGCGCTGGGGGCGACCGGCGAGCTGGCCGCCTCTCCATAGCGGCCCTCGTTTCGACGCGCCGGGCCCTGCGCGCCATCTTCCGCTCCGAGGCAATTGGCAACGACGCTCTCGACAAACTCGTCACGAACCTCACCGCAAAGGGCAGCGCGCCCACAGCTGGAAATGCTGTCTTCCTCGGCGTCATCGCTGGCGTCTCATCCCGTCTACCGACCGTCAAGCCGCTGCTCGAAGGCCGCAAACAAGACTACTACACCTACTACACACGAGAGATTGTCGGATCAAGGAGCCAGCTGCCGGACCACATCTCCAATGCGTTACACGACTTCTTCGACAGCTTCCCTACCCTGGAAGAGCTGCGAAAGGATGTCATACCACCTATCGAAAAGGCGTTGCTGAGAGCACCCGAAGTAGTACTAAACGACATTGTCTCACCCATGTTCTTGGCCCTCCCCGAGTCTATGGACCTGTCCGATATTCTGCTAGGAAACATGTTGAAGCCACTGCTCTCCAATGTCAAATCAAGCAATGCTGCCATTCGCGCAGGCGCTTTGCGAACCTTCAAAGCGCTGGCTTCGCGATCAAAAGATGATGCCAAGATTGACAAGGTCGCAGACGAAGTGCTTACTCCTTTGAAGCAAGGCAAAGTTTCCGGTGCTGACCAGAAGGTCCTTCATGCTCAGATGCTCTCAGCGCTACCAGCGTCAATAGCCCTGGCAAAGAAAATCCCAGCAGGTATTGCTCCAGTAGCCTTGAAGGAGCCGAGTGAGCCGGCTGTTGTAGCTGAGGTGTCCGCAATAACAACTCACCTGAACTTTGGCTTGGCCAGCGGAGTTGCTCTTGACAAGGCCGTCTCAGATGCCTTCATCAAGGGCATGGCCGATAAACGCGTACCCGTCAAGAAGCTTTGGGCAATCCGCGCCTCAGACCTCTGGTGGAATCTCTCCGATGAACAGCAAGCTCAACCCGACGTACTTGCATTCTGCCAGACAACTCTGCCGAAGCTCATTGAAATCTGGCAGGAAGTAAATGCAAACCCACTGCCTGCGACCCAAAGTGGATTGGTCACGGTAGGACACTACACTGTTGCGCTTCTCATCGATAGAGTACAGAACATGAGGGACGAGAAGCTGGGATCGATCTATAAGAAATCTGATGTCGTCTCGCAATCGCTCGCCACCCAACCAAAGCCTTCCATCCTTCTCAACCCTAAAGTCTATTCGAAATTGTCCTCAGAAGAGGACGTTTCCATTGCACTACGCGCCTTGAAGGCCATCGCGCCAGACGTCACACAAGCTTCAAAAGAAGTCGCAGATGCATGGGCACAGGCGTTCATCTTCCTCATCGTCGCCCCCAGCGTCTCCGCCAAGGCGAAGGCGGCTGCCAAACAGGCTTTGACCCAAGCATATCTTCAAACCTCGCCCGAGAAGATCAGCAATATCATAATAGAAGGATTATGGTCGTGGTACAGGTCAAGTGAACAAGAAGACAAGGAGAGCGCTGCGTTCGCATCCAAAGCAGGTTCAGCTGAGCTTGGCGCTGTTTTGAGCTGCATATGTCTGCCTGCAGAGACAGTGAAGAAAGAGAACGCAAATGTGGACACTGTGGCTCTGCAAAAGCAGGCCATGCGTCTCGTTGTATTGGCAAGAAAAGAGATCATGCCAAGAGTGTCTTGGATTGACCTATGCCTTCGCATGGGTGTAGATCCCGGCCAGGTCGTTCGGGATAACTTGCAAGACTTTGTGAGCACTATCAACGAAGCAACTGAGGTATTATTGCTCAACCATCAATCTTTTCGAGAAACTATTGCTAACGTCCGACACAGAACAAAGACAATGAGAAACTACCCGCCATTGATGCAGCAGCCTACAGCGCTTATACCGACATGGCTTTCGTGGCGCCAGAGGCAGCTCTGCCGGCAGTGGTCAAGCAGTTCAGTGAAGACCTCGACCCAAAGCAGATGGAATCTGTAGGACCGACCGAAGCAGCCATCTTCCGTACACCAGAGGGCACAGCGTATATCGACGTCCTTTCGAAGAAAGCACCTGTGGTAATCGACAAGAACACGAAGGACTACGATACCTTGAAGTGGGAGGAAGAGCTACGAGCACAGCTTGCACAAAAGAAGGGCCAAGCCAAGAAGCTGAGCGCAGACGACCAGGCCAAGGTCAACGCCCAGCTGGCTAAAGAGTCAGCTATCAGGAAAGAAGTCACTGGCACAGAGCACAGGATGAGGCGAGGTGTGGGCATCATCCGAAGTCTCGCTACTGGACCTCCGACAGAGGCGGAACAATGGATGGGACCTGCCGTAGATCTCTTGATCCAAGCCATTCGTGCTGGTGCTGGTCTTCTGCTGGGAGACGTTCCAGCGACTGCTTTGATCTCGTGCTCCGAGCGGGTATCCAACCGTCTAGGCATGATGCGACCATTTATCGGTGTAGCAGTACTGCGGACAATTGGTTCTATACAACTTGCTAGCGAGTATGAAGACGAGGATCTTGGTGGTAAGTCCATCTCGACTGACTGCTCAGATTTGGACCTTGCTGATAACATTAGATCTGGTAACACGTGTCCTCTACCGTCTCCGGTTCTTGAGCGAACAGAGGCCGCTCGATGCAGTGTCTTTGGCGTACTGCTTCCCTCTGCTTTTCCTTGTACTAGAAAAGGGTGGTATTGGCAAGTCTGCGCCCGAAGAAGCTGACGAGCAGTTGATTCTGGCTATCGAAGTGTTGACCTTCCACACCAACTCCTGTGAGTTTTTGAAGCACAAACACTGGTACTTTGCTAACCGCTCTGAAAGGCACTGACCCTCGTCTCCCCCGCAAGGCCTTGCTGGAGATTCTGGTATGGTCCATGCAGAAATACCAGCAGCATTACAAGATAATCAAGGATTGCGTAACCAATCTCGCTAGCGGACTGGCCCCGAACATTACCAATGATGAGCTGGGCGCCTTGCTGCGTGGTACCATCGTGCCGGAGACTGGCGTCCGCACCGCAGTTTTGCAAGCGATTGACGCTGAACTCGACATGAACGACCTGACCTTCAGTGAAGAGATTTTTATCGCTTGTCACGACGATGAGTCTGAGAACGCTGAGCTGGCCCGAACAATTTGGGATGAAAACGACCTAGAACTCAAAGCAGATGCTGGCGTCCAGATGCTGCCTTACCTAGACTCTCTCGACAAGCCACTCAGAAGGGCAACCGCACGAGCTATTGGCGAAATCATCACCAAATTCCCTGACACGTTTGACGACATTCTACGGAGATTGCGTGAGACATACGCCGAAAAGGCCAAGCCACGCGTCCCGGAGCGTGATGAGTACGGCATGCCACGAAAGGTCGATCTTCGCGACCCTTGGGAGAGTAGAGACGGTATTGCGCTTGCCTTCAAGGAAATGACACCAGGTTTCAAGCCCGATGACCTTGTAGACTTCTTAAACTTCCTGATCTACGAGGGCCCCTTGGGAGATCGAAGTCCTGCGGTCAGAGATGAGTTGATCGAAGCTGCGACCTCAGTCATCACCGTCAAAGCGCAAACCAAGGTCGAGCCTCTCATGGAACTATTCGAGAACGCTCTTGAAGCCCCTGACCGAAAGTCGGAGATGTACGATCAAGTCAACGAAGCAGTCATCATCCTCTATGGTGCACTGGGTCGTCATCTTGCGGCTGGCGATGAGCGCGTTCCAAAGGTCGTACAGAGACTTTTGGCAACTCTCAGTACGCCTTCCGAGACAGTGCAATACGCCGTTGCCCAATGTCTGCCACCGCTGGTCCAAACTTCCGAGCAAGAGGTGTCGAATTACATCAATCAGATGATGGATCAACTACTCACTTCAAAGAAGTATGCCTCGCGTCGCGGTGCTGCCTATGGTCTGGCGGGTGTCGTACGCGGTAAGGGTCTGGGTCTGCTCAAAGAACATCGGATCATGTCCACCCTCAAAGGAGCTAGCGAGAACAAGAAAGACATAAACCAAAGGCAGGGAGTATACCTGGCATACGAGCTCTTCTCGCTGATCCTCGGTCGCTTGTTCGAACCATATGTCATCCAGCTAGTGCCTCAATTGCTTGCTGGATTCGGCGATACCAGTGCAGACGTCCGAGAAGCCTGTCTCGATGCTGCCAAGACTTGCTTCTCCACGCTCAGTTCCTTTGGTGTCAAACAGGTTCTACCAATCCTCTTGGAAGGTCTTGATGAGGATCAGTGGCGTAGTAAGAAGGGTGCTTGTGACTCTTTGGGAGCCATGGCATATCTCGATCCTAACCAGCTGGCTCTTAGCTTGCCCGATATCATTCCACCCCTCACCGTTGTGTTGACAGACAGCCACAAAGAAGTCCGATCTTCAGCAAACCGAAGTTTGCAGCGCTTCGGTGAAGTCATCAGCAATCCTGAGATCAAGAGCGTCGTCAACATCATCTTGAAGGCTCTCAGCGACCCGACAAAGTACACAGACGATGCCCTCGATGCTCTGATCAAGATTCAGTTCGCACATTTCCTCGATGCGCCTTCTCTCGCTCTCGTTGTGCGAATTCTGGAGCGTGGTTTGGGCGATCGCTCTGGAACCAAGCGGAAGTCCTCACAAATCATCGGCAGCTTGGCATACCTCTCAGAAAGGAAGGACCTCACCTCCCATCTGCCAATCTTGGTCGCTGGACTACGGGTTGCGATCGTGGACCCTGTACCGGCTACACGTGCTACCGCGTCAAAAGCGCTCGGTTCACTCGTCGAAAAGCTTGGAGAAGATGCTCTGCCAGATCTCATTCCAAGTCTTATGTCTACCCTCAAGTCCGACACTGGTGCTGGAGATCGACTTGGTTCCGCTCAAGCTCTGTCAGAGGTTCTTGCAGGTCTCGGAACCGGACGCCTGGAAGAGACACTGCCAAGCATACTGCAGAACGTGGCTAGCAGCAGAGCTTCTGTTCGAGAAGGTTTCATGTCTCTGTTCATCTTCTTGCCAGTTTGCTTTGGAAACAGTTTTGCCAACTACCTCAGCAAGATCATTCCTCCCATTCTTGGCGGTCTTGCAGACGAAGTGGAATCGATCCGAGAAACTGCCCTGCGAGCTGGTCGTCTCTTGGTCAAGAACTTTGCCACCAAGGCAATCGACCTGCTACTACCAGAGCTTGAGAGGGGTCTCGCAGACGACAGCTACAGGATTCGTCTCAGTTCCGTGGAGCTTGTTGGAGATTTACTGTTCAACCTCACAGGTATCAGCGGCAAGGTGGAAGAGGAAGAGGTCGAAGAGGGCGCGAAAGAGGCTGGTCAATCGCTACTCGAAGTCCTCGGAGAAGAGAAGCGCAACAAGGTCCTGTCTGCTCTATACATTTGCAGATTCGACACGTCTGGCCTTGTACGAACAGCCTCCATCAACGTATGGAAGGCATTGGTGGCCAGTCCTCGTACTCTGCGCGAGCTTATTCCTACGCTTACTCAACTTCTCATCCGCCGTCTGGCAAGCTCAAACATGGAGCAGAAGGTCATCGCCGGAAACGCGCTGGGAGAGCTCATTCGCAAAGCTGGAGACGGTGTACTTGCTACATTGTTGCCTACCCTCGAGGAAGGTCTACATACCACCGATACAGACGCCAAGCAGGGTATCTGCATCGCCCTTCGCGAAATCATCGCAGCTGCTTCGCCAGAGCAACTCGAGGACTACGAGAAGACTCTTATCCAAGTTGTACGAACTGCTCTGGTGGATCCCAACGCGGATGTGCGAGAAGCAGCGGCGGAAGCCTTCGACGCTCTACAACAAATCTTTGGCAAGAGGGCTGTTGACCAGGTCCTACCTTACCTGCTCAATCTTCTGCGTTCAGACGACGATGCGCAAAACGCCCTATCAGCGCTTCTCACCCTCCTCACAGATCAACAACGATCAAACATCATTCTACCAAATCTCCTACCAACGCTTCTCACTTCGCCTATGACTGCCTTCAATGCCCGCGCTATTGCATCGTTGGCTGAGGTGGCAAGCTCCGCTATGACCCGACGACTGCCCAACATCCTCAACACCATCATGGACAATGTCATCGCCTCCAAGGACGAAGAGCTCCGGTCAGAACTCGAGACGTCGTTTGACAAGGTACTCCTATCTGTGGATGAATTCGATGGTCTTAATACGGCCATGAGCGTCATGCTTGCCTTGTCGAAACATGACGATGAGCGGAGACGTGCACGTGCCGACATCCACTTGGCCAAATTCTTTGCAGAGGCAGACGTTGATTTCTCGAGATACTACCCTGACCTAATCCGGGCACTTCTCATCTCGTTTGGCGATAGCGATACAGAAGTCGTCAAGGCTGCATGGACTGCTCTCAGCACTCTCACAAGCAAGCGTCTGCGGAAAGAAGAGATGGAGTCGCTTGTTATCTCAACTCGTCAGACACTCAACCAAGTTGGTGTTGCTGGTGCAGACCTCCCTGGATTCTCACTCCCCAAGGGTATCAACGCCATCCTGCCTATCTTCTTGCAGGGTCTCATGAACGGTTCGGTAGACCAGCGAACTCAAGCTGCTCTGGCCATCTCCGACGTCATCGACCGCACCAGCGCGAAGTCACTCCAGCCGTTTGTTACTCAGATTACCGGACCCCTCATTCGTGTGGTCACAGAGCGCTCTGTCGAGGTGAAGGCAGCTATTCTGCTCACACTCAACAATCTGCTAGAGAAGATTCCAACCTTCCTCAAGCCCTTCTTGCCCCAACTCCAGCGCACTTTCGCTAAGTCGCTTGCCGATACATCCTCCGATGTGCTGCGAGCGCGAGCAGCCAAGGCTCTTGGTACATTGATCAAGCTTACACCAAGGGTGGATCCACTAATCGCTGAGTTGGTGACGGGATCCAAGACAAGCGACGAAAATGTCAAGACGGCTATGCTGAAGGCCTTGTTTGAAGTCGTAAGCAAGGCAGGCAAGAACATGAGCGAAGCAAGCAGGAACGCCATCCTAGGTCTCATCGACAACGAGAGCGATGATTCTAATGGTAAGTTGACTCATTTTGATCCTGCCTGCTGTGACTAACGTGTGGTAGATGCAATGGCGATTACAAACGCTAGACTTCTAGGTGCTCTGATTAGCTGCTTGCCCGAGGACGTCGCGTCCAGTCTTCTCAAGGCTCGCGTGCTTACAACCCACTTCAACAAATCTTCTGTACTGGCGCTCAATGCCATTCTGCTAGATGCCCCCGAGGCTCTAACAGAATCGTTCGCGGACGAGACTGTGAACGTTATATGCCAGGGTGTTGGGCATTCGCAACCCTTCATCTCGGATAACTCGATCCTCGCCGCCGGCAAATACCTTCTATCGGAGAAGAGCAGCAAGAGCTTCGACCACACCAAGCCAATATTCGAGGCTCTTGCGCCCGTAGTCGAGCCCGGCCATCCCGTCGATACGAGGCGGTTGGCGCTTGTGGCGCTTCGTACAGTTGCTCGGGAGCACAACGAATTGATCCGTCCGCATATCCCGCTCCTCATACCGGTGGTCTTCGCATCGGTGCGTGATCCGGTGATCCCAGTCAAGCTGTCGGCTGAAGCGGCGTTCCTTGCCATCTTCTCGGTGGTGGATGAGGAGACGGCCGTGTTCGACAAGTACATGGCTGGACCTGGCAAGAGCCTGTCTGCTGGTCAACAGCGCAGCATGGGCGACTACTTCAAGAGGGTTGCCATGAGGCTAGCTGGGCAAGCCAGAGAAAGAAAGGAGGCCGAAGGTGGAGCAGGCGGTCTCGGCTTGTCGAGCGACGAGATGGAAGATGAGCGAGAGATTTGGAGTGTAGGGAAAGTAGAGCTTGGAGATGTGTTTGGTGAAAACTAGCGATACCGTACAATGGATGGGACGGTGTACAGGGCATAAAAGCGACTGCACTAGCATTGGGACGGGAGCGTATGTGAAAACGAATCATGTTAGTATATACGTGCATAGCGAATCAAAGTTACATTGAATGTTCTGGGACCGAAAGGAAGGGTGCATGTGGTGGAGGTTTCATGGGGCTCGTGGAAGTTGTTAGGCTGCCCCAGCATCAACTCCGCAAACCCCCGAGCTCTGACCTCACGCTCTCCACGACTGCATGCTTGTCCATCAGCGTAGGCCCCGCACAACGCCTGCTGTCCTTGCCCGTCATCGGGACCCATCACTGCATACGCGTGCGACCCCGCTGGCACTCTTGAAGCGTCGCGCAGACCCCGGCGTCGCTCTCCCGCCGCCCTCAGCCTTCTCCACAGCCCGCACGCGCATCTGTCCAACGCGCGACCACCTCGCAACGCGCACATCACGACGCATTGAGCGCCACCACGGCGCGCTTCCACCGCCATCATGGCAGGCACCATACGGCCCAACGACATGAATGTCTCTACCACGCCGACGCTCTCGTCGGGCACCCTGCCCAGCCTCACATCTCTCCAGACCGATCTCACCAAGAAGCCCAACGCGCCGCGCGCCCCCCGTGTAGACGTCGAGCCCCTGTACGCCGCAGTCAAAGGCTCCATAAGCGATGCAGACTGGACCATCTACAAGAAAGCCCTCTCCTTCTTCCTCCTCGGCAACCTCAACCAGGAGGAGCTGTCCCACAAGCTGTCCAAGATCCTCACCACGCCCGCCCTCGAACACGCGCACAATGCGCTCTTCACGGCTATATACGCTAACATATGGCGCGACCCGCCCGAAGCAGGCATCGCCAGTTGGGTGTCGAGTAGCGATAAGCCGACTAGCGGGACGGTCAAGGGGACAGGGGACGAGAGCGAGAAGAGACTAAAGCATGAGGTTATGCAGTTGAGTCGGAGGGAGAGGAAGAGGCTGAAGGGTATACCGGCAGGCGAGAGCCCGCTGAGTACGGGGCTGGAAGGCTTGGGCGCGGGTGCTGCTGGGCCGGTGCAGGAGTATGTCGATGCGAGACGGGCGAAGCAGCTCGATGTTGGGCCGAGCAGCAACCAGGGCGGTGGATTTGGAAAGACGAGTACGTGCATGACATTTGCTATACCCTTCCTTTACGTCTTGAGATGCTAACAACTTGGTCTCAGACTGGGAACTTGAGATTCGGAAACGGTATACCTCGGCCCTCTACGCCGAGACGCACGAATTCCCCACTGCAACGACGATATCCTACCGCCTCCTACCGATATGCTACGAGTTCGGGCTGCCTCAAGGCCACACGTCCGATTGCCCAGACTACCTCAACATCGCTACCGAGACATACATAAAAGAAGCCCTGGCAAACTTACTAGGCAAAGTGAGCAGTAACGGCCCTGGATACGTGCGCACAGGCGAATTCAAGAAGAAGCTCGCGCGAGAGGAAAGATTAGTAGACCGCGGCGAGCTAGCCCGAGGCATCGGCGGCGAACTCCCCGTCGAAGCCGAAGAGCGACGAAAGCGGAAACTCCTGTGTATGGAAGACTTGAGACTCGCGCTGGAACTCGGAGACTCGTACCTCGGACAAACACCACTGATTGCGGGATCCATAATGAACTCGAGGTTTCTGGATACGCACGGCATCGAAGACATCTACAATGCGCCCGCGAAACCGCTTACGAATGGTACTCTTACCAACGGTATCAATGGCATTGCAAACGGGACTAAGCACGACCTCAACGGAGAGACATGGACAATTGACTTTGGCGACCCGATGCAGATTGATGACGAAGTGGGTATGCATTGGCAAGGAGGCAGCGTACAAGATATGCAGGAGATGGACGATGCGCTTGACGACATTCTGAACCTCGGCGATCTATAGGAAGGTCTTGAACGCGAACCAGTGCAGATCGACGATGAAGTGGGTACGCATTGGCAAGGAGGTAGCGTACAAGACATGCAGGAGATGGACGATGCTCTTGACGACGATATTCTGAACCTCGGAGACCAATCGGAAGGTCATGGCCGTGGCGACCCAACGCAGATCGACGATGAAGTGGGCGTACACTGGCAAGGAGACAGCGTTCAAGACGGGCAAGAGATGGACGATGCGCTTGACGATATTCTGAACCTCGGCAATCTGTAGAAGGGTCATGAAAGCGAATGATAGAGGGAAGGAGCATGGAGGCGTTTGTGAGCTTCGGCATTTGGGCGGCGCATGTGGGATTTGCATTTCGGTGTCTGGGTGTAGCTATGGGATGATACCCTGTCTTTTGCTTGTTGTCTCGTTGAGTTGGTGGTCAGCTTCATAGCTCGCGGTGTAGCGCGCTGAGCATTGTTACTATTATAGGGAATGGAGAACAGATATATCTCGGTGTCGAGCGCATGTTGCATGAAACGTCGTCATCTCATTGCATGATAGCCCGGCAATCCCATACCATGACCCTCTCGTCCCAACCCGTACTAGCACACCAGCCCTCCGCGCCAAACAAACACCAATCAACACCCGTAACGAACTCGGTATGCCTCCCCATCCTCCCCATCTCTCTACCCCCACCATAAAACATGGGATCCTCCAGCATATTCTCCTGCTTCACACTCCCCACACCCATAGCACTCCCATCCGTCCACACCCGACACGTCATATCGTAACTCGCACTAAGCAATATATCGCTCAAATGCGGACTCCAACTCAGCTTCCGAACCGCATACTCATGCCCGGGCAGCACAGCAACAGGCCCCTGCTGCGGCATCCTGATATCAAATGTGCGTATCACGCGATCCACCCCTGCGGTTGCAACGATAGTATCCCTATATTTATTCCAATCATGCGTCAACGCCTCCGCAGGCGCAACACCCACGCCCGGCGCATGTCCCATCCTCGCTTTCGGCGGCTGATGAATCGGCACACTCATCGTCAAATGATTACTCGCACTCGCCGGCGTCCTGAGATCAAAAACCCTCAAATGGCTATCACTACTCACACTTGACAGCACACTCGGACTGTGCGGACTGAAACTCGCACTGTAGGTACATGAATGCGTCGGCAAGGTGGTTATACTCGCCTCGGAATTTGGGTTCCAGATCTTGATTGTGCCGTCCCAGGATGAGGATAGGAAAGTGTCTTTTGCGACGAGGTTCCAGTGGACGGCGAAGACTTCGCGCGCGTGCTCTTGCCAGGATGCGATGGGGAAGTTGGGCACGTTTATGTCGAAGAGTTTTACCGAGCCGTCGCCGCCCGCGGTGAGGAGTTGGGATTCGTGCGCTTCCGACCAGGTGCTGTCGAAGAGGGAGTCTTGCGTGTCGAACCTGGGGGAACGGGTGGGTTAGCATGTGACAGTAAGGTGGAAAGGTGGAAGAGGGGTGATGGAAGTACCATTTCTCGGCTACGATGCCATTCGCTGTAAGACCTAATATGTAGAGGCGTCCGTTTCCGACGAGCCCGAAGTTGGCGGATGTTGCGACGGCGATGCGCGAGTCGAAGAAGGGGCTGTATTTGACCGAGTAGCCGTTGAAGCCTTGGGTGCGGAACTCGAGCATCGTGGGTGGTGAAGATGGGGGTGGGATTTGGGATCACGGCGCGTGGAGGATAGGTATGGTAGGTATGGTACGGCGCGTCATGTCGCGCCGGGACGTGGAGTGTGTGTTGTGCTGCAGCATGGTTGCGGATGACGAGGTGTCGGTTGACCGAGGCGCCTTTGGGTTCTGGCGGGGCTGGTGTGGCGCCGGAGGTTGTCCCGTGACAGCGCGTCTTCTTTTACGCCAGTCGCCATTGTCGAGGAGGCCATTTCACTTTGTTGATGCGACTATGCGCGCCATTTTAACCCACCACAGTCGGTATGGACGCGTTCGTGTCGCGCAAGAGGAAGTGGGATGAAGGGCCACCCAGGTCCGTGGCGAGTACAGGCAAGCGGCCTTCAGAGGCTAGAGACCCAGAAGAAGAGTCTACCGATTTCAAGTTGGCTTTGCTGGCATCTTTACATCCTACAGTTGATGAAGGGACTCTGCTTGAAGCATTGCTCGCTGCTGAGGGGGACGTTGAACAAGCCTCGGAATGTCTATCGCGGCCTCAAGTTGCGTCCCCACGCAAGCGACCCGCATCATCGACAGTGGGCTATCAATCGTCACTGAGCTCGTATCGCATTGCTCCGGCCAATGGAACCCTGAACAAGAAGCCTCTTGTGAGAAAGGGCAAGACACTATTTCTCTATAGCCCAGAAGACATCGAAGCACATACGCCTTGTTCAATCATACATAATTTCCTTCCGGTAGAGCAAGCGGATGCACTGCTGTCACAATTACTGGACGCCTCGTCGACCTACGACAGGTACGAGTTCAAGCTGTTCGACAGAGTTGTTGTAAGCCCACACACGTACTCCTTCTACGTCAACAGCCTAGAAGAGGCGGAAAGACAAAAGACGGAATACATCTACAACGGTGGCCAGATCGAGGTAAGGACCGCTTCCAAGGAACACCACCAAGATGCTAATTCCACCCAGGATGTCCGACAAAGCCTCCCAGAAATGCTCAACGCATGCCCCCGCGTCGAAGACGCCGTCAACCGCGAAATCCGCCGCAGAATCCGCGACTTCTACCCCAACGGCAAGAAACTCAGATACCAATCCCCTCACCCCTGGAAAGCCAACACCGCCTTCGTCAACTGCTACGACGGACCACAAGAAAGCGTCGGATACCACGCCGACCAACTCACCTACCTCGGCCCACGAGCCGTAATCGGCAGTCTGAGCCTCGGCGTAGCGCGCGAATTCCGGGTCCGCAAGACCGTCGCCGAAGACGACGAGCACCGAAAAGACGACGGTTCCCGCGCGGACGCACAAGGCCAAATCAGCATTCATTTACCACACAACTCTCTCCTGGTCATGCATGCCGAGATGCAAGAAGAATGGAAGCACTCGATTGCGCCGGCCCAGGCTATCGATCCTCATCCGCTGGCGAAGAACAAGCGAATTAATGTCACGTATCGGTTCTATAAGGATAGTCTTCACCCGAGGTATACGCCGAAATGCAAATGCGGTGTTCCGACTGTGTTGAGGTGTGCGACGAGGAAGAAGGAATCGAGGGGGCGGTATATGTGGATGTGCCATGCGGGTTATGTGCCGGGAAGGGAGAGTTGCAGTTTTTTTCAGTGGGCTGAGTTTGATGATGATGGTGAGCCGCCGTGGGCGTCGAAAGTTAAGATGGAAGACAAAGGGTTGAGCGAGGAAGGGCGGAGGATGACGACGGTGATTGACAGTGGTGTGTTGGCACATGCCTCTTAAAGCAGGGGCAGCACTTTCTGTTCGCTGATTGAAGATGAGGATTGTTTAGGGATAGACATGGATCGTAAGGCGCGACTCTCGACGACGACGCAGGCGCAGCTGTAGCCTTCTAGCCATCTCGCATGTTCTCACAAACAAACCCAGACCCCAACCATCGAGGTCCAACACCCACCATTCCTGGGTACTCATATTGCTACGAACGATATATTGTCTTCGGCTAGCCGTACTCCAACCACCGACATTGCTACACTCGGTACATTGTCATCAGCACGCTTTACCCTTGCCTCGCGACCGAGAAGTCACCCGAACCTACTCTACCGTCTTACCTCACGACCATGCCACCTCTCTTCCCCCACCAAGCGGTCATGTTCCGGCCATCGACATCCATGCCGCAACCCAACGAAGTACTCGACAGTATCCTCACCGGCTATCTCTGGGGTTGTCTTCTGATAACTCTGTTCCTCTTCACGTACTTCGCCATCAGCTTCTGCGCCTGGGTGCTCTCGGCAGTTTTGGCTTCGATCGACACGGTTGTTGACTTCGTACGGATGTACTGCGACTTTTCGGATGCTAGTACCGATGTCGAGATGAACGGCGACTTTTGGCTGGAGAAATACACGACTGAGAGTGCGGGGCAGCTCAACAGACCAGATGAGATCACCAGGCTCAAATGCACATTACACGAATACGACACCGCCCTCCAAGACGCACACTCAGCTGACGAAACAGCCATACCACACCTGTCTAACACCCTCACGAACTTCCCTAACCTCCCCGAGAAATCCCCTACACCCCCGCCCCTTTCTTAACATACTCGTCCAACCAGCCCACCGCCTGCAAAAAAGCCTGTTCCTTCGCAAACCTCGCCTTGGCATGCGACAAATCCCCTTTAACACCAAACCCATGTTCAACATCCGAATACAGGAACATTTGGTACGGCACGGTGTGGTCTTTCAGGATATCCTCTGTCTCGCGCCGCTTTTCAGCTGGAAAGATGGAATCGGTTTCTAGGGTTGTTATTGGTATCGTTAGTGCGTTCTTTTTGTTTACGTCTTTGTCTCGACAGTTTGGTTTTTTTGGAGTAGATTTGATGAATGGAATGAATGGAAGGAATGAAACGCGAATGTTACAATTGAAAGTCATACCTGCAGCAGCAATACTCAACGGCCCCCTAATCCCCCTAACCTCCTCCTTATCCACAAAACTAGGATGCGCAGTAAACCCCGCGTCAATCCCCCCATTCCCCAACCCCCCTTCTTTCAAAAACCGACATACGTACTTCCCACCGAAACAGTATCCCACACCGCCCAACCTCTTAATCCCCAACTCGTCCCTCAGATACTTAATCACCGTCTCAAACATAGGATCCACAGTATCAGTCTTCGGCATAACCGTCTCAACATACTCCTGCAAGTCAAACGACTCCGGAGCCGGAAACGGCACTTCCCTCCCGTTGAAGACGTCGGGGATGACGGTTAAGTATCCGTTTTGCGCGAACTGGTCGGCGATGAGTTGGGTGTTGGGGAAGTCCATGCCGAGGACGTCGGTCATGATGAGGATGGCGTTTGAGGGGGAGGGGTTGTTGGGGGGGTAGGTGGTGTATGTGCGGACTTGTTTGTGGGTTAGATGAGAAGGGTTAAGGGATGGGGATGGAGGGAGGTTGTACTGTTGTCGATGTGTGCGATTTGTCCTTGTGGTGTGCCTGAGTGCTTTACGCCGATGATGCAGCATCGTTGCATGGGATTGGATGCCATGGTGTAGGATTGGGACGATGAGTAGACTGGTGAGAATGAGCGTTGTTTTCAAAGACTTGTATGTCGTTCCCTCGTCGTGACTCAAAATCTGATGACAAAGTTTAGCTATGAGTCGGATATAGCGCCCCACCTTGGAGTGCAGCTCGGAAGCGGTTAGCGGCAGGGGTTGCTACGCCCTAAGATGTACACTATTATTTATCTCCGGATGGGAGTTTCCGAAATATTTCCATCGTAGATTGCTGTTGAGCTATTAGATGGCTTGTTGTGTTAGGCCTGAAGGGATGATCTTCGAAGTGGGTAGGCTTCAAGAAGTTGGTGCGCAACACGGGACATTTCTTGCCGCAAGCATTGTTGGTTTGTTGAAAGTTAAACGTTCGTAATTACAAAACTTCTATGTATCCCATATGTACATATTCAATTCAAAACCTGAGCGTGTTAGCACGCACGAGCTTGCTCTGTTCTGTGCTCACACATACCTCATTTTCTCGTCTGCAGAGATGTGACTCCTCAATGTCTCACGCGGCTGACACTTCGCCTCGTAACCCTTTCGTCCACATAACCACTTCCACGTGGGTCAATGTAGCTGGTCCTTGCTGGCCTGACAATCTCAACGTCGCTAATGCGTCGCCTGGATACACTCCTCGCCCGACTCCTCGCACGGCTCCTTGCACGTATGCGAGGCTCTTCGACGTACTCAATAGCACGGGGACGAGATCGCGATCGCCTGGATGATGTAAGTGTCAGACAACCAATGGTGCCATAAAGTTATTACGAACCTGTACTCGACGTAGCGGCCGTCGTCGCTGAAGCTCTCGACTGAGGTCCGGCGCCATTCGCGCGGCAGACGCATTACGCCGGCTGGTGTATGGGACGTGTAGTTTCCTCGTCTGGGAGGTGGTTCAATGACGGTACGACCGCGCGTTTCGTAAGACCGCATGAGACACATGTTGATGTCCTTGCTCTTCCGCAATGAGAATGGTGATGATGATGATGGGGATGCAGGCTACCGGATGCCGGGTTCCCGGGTGATGACGTTGTACAGCGAACGACGCGACAGCGAACGAGGGAAGCGAATAGCGTCCAGAATGGGCGATGTGCGAGACAGAGAGTCAATGATGCAGGATGCGGCTGTATATCAGTTCATACTTGAAGACATCTCAACGCGACTTGCAACGCGCGGAAATGACGTGCGCCAAGGGTTTGCTGGGGCATTCCAAGGTTGTTTGGTCTGCCAGCCTCTTCAATTCGCAACCAGATATTTCCATGCAGTCAGCGGTGAATTGCAGGCATGCGCATGTGGTTCCGGGATGTATCCTTGATCGAAGGAGCTATTTGCATAGTGATCTCGGCGGTATTTCGTTCTAGACCTGGCGTCGATGATGGAATGTGATGTTGACTGAAGCATGCAGCAAAGCTGGACTATCAGCAAAAGGAACGCGGACCATGGGTGCTGACATGTAGAGCTGGTACCTGGAGTAACATGTGAAGATGTTCAGTAGCTGCCCCCAGGTGAGCTGTCATGAAGGAGCCACCCCCACCTGCCCCGCGACTCGTGGCTGGTTGCTGAAACGTAGGCGGTGACGAAGCAGAGGCCACCGCCAACGCTGCCAGCTACAGGCAGACATCCTGTGCAATTGCCATAACGTATACCCTTTGCTACCTCACTGTCCTTTGAACTGCGCGCACAATGTCTCTAGTATCAGGTATGAGTTTCCACATAGCTTCTGCATAGCAGCTACTAACCGTAAACAGACGCCATTTGGGCTGCGTCCCCCTCGACAACGCGCGGACAGGCAACACCGCTGTCCTCGGACCCCAAGGGCGAACGCATTGCCTATGCCGTGAGTCTCCCAACTACCCAGAGCTTTCGCGGAGCTAATTGGACATGTAGTCAGGCAAATCCGTCTTCCTGCGCTCCATCGACGACCCGGCTGTTAGTAAACAATACACCCAACACACGACACAGACGACTGTCGCCCGCTTCTCGCCCTCAGGCTTCTACGTTGCTAGTGGAGATGTCTCGGGTACCGTCAAAGTGTGGGACTGCGCAGGTGAAGGAGCTACAAAAGGTGGGTGAGGCATAGCAGGTTATAGAGCGAGGGAGCTGACGCGGTGCAGGCGACTACCACATCATCGCAGGCCGCATCAACGACTTGGCGTGGGATGGCGACTCGCAGCGCATCATAGCTGTCGGCGACGGCAAGGAGCGCTTCGGCCACTGCATCACGGCAGACAGCGGCAACAGCGTGGGCGAGATCTCAGGCCACTCGTCACAGATCAACTGCGTGTCTATCCGCCAGCAACGACCCCTCCGCGCCGCCACGGGCTCCGACGATACCAGCCTGGTCTTCTACCACGGCGCCCCCTTCAAGTTCAACACCAGCCTGAGAGGTCAACACAACCGCTTCGTCTTCGGCACCGCCTTCTCCCCGGACGGTTCCGTATTCGCAAGCGTCGGCGCCGACAAGCGCATATGGCTATACGATGGCAAGACTGGCGAGGCAAAGGGACAGATTGGCGAGGGTGTACATACTGGCAGCATCTTCGGCGTGTCATGGTCCAAGGACTCGAAGAAGTTCGTCACAGCCAGTGCAGACCAGACGGTCCGGATATGGGACCCAGAAGCAGGCAAGAACATCCAGACCTGGAGGATGGGCGAGGAAGGCGTCGCTAGTATACCCGATCAGCAGGTCGGTGTAGTATGGCCCACCGGCCGCAGTGATGGTCTGATCGTCAGTGTGGATCTGGAGGGAAACCTGAACTATCTCGTCGACGGCAATCCAAAGCCAACGCGCATCATCCGGGGCCACTCCAAGAACATTACTTCGGCTGCGATCGCGGGATCTACTTTTGCCACGGGAAGTTATGACGGCCGTGTCCTCGCATGGGACACCACGACTGGATTGGCTGACAAGGTCGAAGGCGCAGCACATTCCAGCTACGTCGCCGGCATCACGACTTCCGACAGCAAGAATGAGGCGGAGTTGTACAGTGTTGGCTGGGACGATACATTACGCTCCATGTCCGTTCCGGACAAGATCTTCACTGGCGAGGCACACGATCTCAAGTTCCAACCCAAGGGCGTTGCCGCGACATCGAGCACCGTGCTGATTCCTTCTACCGATGCCATCGCAGTATACTCCAAGGGGGCCCAGGTTAGCTCGTTACCGGTCAAATTCGCCCCTACCTCAATCGCAGCGCACGGCTCTATCGTTGCTGTTGGCGGAGACGACAAGCTAGTACACATCTACACCCTTTCTGGCACTGAGCTCAAGGAGACCGACACAGTGCTTCGCCGTGCAACAGCTCCCATCTCCGCACTCGCCTTTTCTGCCTCAGGCAAGAAGCTGGCAGTGGGTGCTGGAAATGGTAAGATCTACGCATTTGAGGTAGGCGCAGACTGGAAGGTCATCACGGACAGATGGAGTGCCCATACCGCACGCATCACCTGCCTGGCCTGGGACGAGAGTGAGAACTACGCCGCAAGTGGCAGTCTGGACACCAATGTCATGGTCTGGAGCACAGAAGACCCTGGCAAGCGTATCAAGGCTCTCAACGCTCACAAGGATGGCGTCAATGGTGTCGCATGGGAGAAGGGTCTCAAGGTCATTTCGGCGGGAGGCGATGCGAGCATCAAGGTGTGGAGCGTGAAGGCGTGAGACGTCAACCAATAGTCGAAAGATGAGCAAAAGAACTTAACGATCCATCATGGTGTGGATGACAGGAACTTGATTCGATTCAGTTTGGGGAGTGATGGCTAGGTTTTGAAGGACCTCGATGAAAGGTGAGGCGGTCGGGTGCTCCTGCCGTTTTCTGCTTGCATGTGATTACGCGGCTACTTCCAAAATACCTCTCCCACTTATGTTTCATGCCATTTCGTCAGCATTCTCACCTTGCAGATAGTACTCGCATGTCGCAATCAATGTGCCCAATCACGATCATCGGGCTATCGACTGCGGTCGCAGTCTGCATGCAGCCCTCACAGCCAAAAGACCCGCGTAAGCCCCATTTGCCTAGTTTGCCTTGGAATTTGGTATGCCTCAGTGCGAACAGCCACCTCGAGGCTCATTACATGCAGGCCGGCTACAGAGGTCCTTCAAAAAGGAATGTTCGGGGCGCTTGCCCTAGTCGCTTCACTTGAAGCTATATTGATGCACGCTGCCACCAAAATTCTAGTCTATACTCAACCTCAGTCCATCCGAGCCCAGCACTTTTCCTGATACACCCACAGCTACCTCACACTACCTCTTAGTGCCAAATTCTCAATATATCAATCCTGCAGTTCCACTCACATGGACAACAACACATACTTCGGTGGGGGCGGCAATATGCGTGACCTGTTCAACGGTCAAGGAATTGGTGTCGATATCAACGGTCAGAACACAATCGAATCAGCTTCACAATATCGAAACAACCAGCAGCTGCTTTCGCCAACGACAACTCATCGACATGACTCGATGTTCTCTTGCTCGTCAATAGGCGGCACACCACGGCACTCGATCTCTCACCAGGCTGAGGCTCAGCCTTGTGCCAATATACACCAAACAGTACACAGCCCCATCGACTACACACAAGTCCCGGTGAACGGTGACATGTCGCGATCGGTTTCGCAATACTCATCAGTATCTTCCGGTCAGCGATCATTGTCTACATCCCTGCAGCGAGCGTCCCGCGGTTCATTTGGAAGTGTCTTGATTCCGACTGGGTCAGCAATGTCCCGCTCCATCTCAAGCACGTCAGCAAGCCAACGCACTGCGCCTCAGCCTTATCCATTTCGATCAAACTCACATTCCGTGCACTTTCGTCCCCGACGGTCATCTGACATCTCGCCAAACATGGAATACGAGCATTTTGCAGCGGCAGCGATGAGCCCATTCGAATATGCGATCAACGACACCATCGACGAAGGCATGCCAGAACATGAGAATGAGAGCAAGGTTTTTGGTCACTTTGGATACGATAACGAGTAAGTTCCCTTCAGAATATTCAGTTTGCGATCAACAAGCCACAGGATCGTTTGGCATTCCACCTGGGAGATGGATCCGCCACTTACCTCCAGACCTGGAAACATTTTGTACCGTTTGGATGCACTTACTCGTATGAATGGACTCTCCATTGGTGTCCTGGAACCCTTAAGCTCGAACATCGCGAGGGCCAGTCTGTTCAGCGGAGGACGACAAACGCGTTTGCGTCATGGCAACTCGTTGCTCATCACACGAGATCGAACGACCTTGCGCACCGCACTTCGACTGATGTGCCCAATTACTCGTTTGCCTGACCGTTCCGGGGGGTTACACTACGATCTGCGCACTCTTCTGGTACTCCCAAGCGCCTGCCTCTACCATCGAGCAACGTTTGAATCGACTGATCCCATACATAGCGAGTCTTGAAGCGTCGCTGGTATGTCGAAGTATCCGGTACGTGGTACTGGGAACGATGGAACCTCCCAGCCTTACCATACAGGTATCAGGTGCCGGACTTACGCTCACTACTCTCACATCAGGTATAACATGCGGGATTCACTTTTCCACTGCATTGCTTATCTGGACCCGCCTCAAGCCATTTGCTCCGATGGCTTAACCTCACTAGAATGATTGCCTTTACCATATTCCGGACCACCATCAGCCGATGTGTTATTCTGAAAGGTAAAGCTTGTCTACTTCTTTTCGTCTGTCCTCAATGCGAATGGTCTCATTACAAGCGACGATGCAAAAGTCATAGCAAGAGAACGACATGAGCAAGCTCGGACTAGCGCGGAAATGTCCTTACGGGGCCTTTCGGCGAGCAATATCAGCCCAAACCTCGCAGAAGAAATACAATTGAACCGCTCCTCCATAGAGTGCCAGGAATCCTCATGAGTATTTACTTACGGCTTTCCATCGTGTGGACCTGGCCACAACACATACCAGTCTAAAATACCACCTCCTCGCCATGTACCTCTGACAGTATCTTGACTGAGTCCTACTCAACCTGATGACTTACCGCATATCTTGCGTAACCACTATACACCTTGGAACGCCGTTCAATCTATCAATACATTGTCGAATTGAAACTCCCTTCGGCTGGAACAAAATGGAGACCTGATTCTTTGGTTCTTAAACTCCAGAGTCAATTCTAACGTCAGCAACGCAGGCAGTTAGCTCTTTCATCCACGTTCTCGCCCAGCTCGCGATCCTTCCAAACACCATTTGGCGAACACGCACCGTTTCAAAACCAACCGTAAGCATGAAGACAAAGACCCATGATGATTGTAGACTCACCATTGTCTAGTCGCATGACTCCACCCCGCCACATCGCGCCAGAGAGCTGCTCCCAACCCAGCTCCTGCTCTCCTACCCGTTCTTCACCCATGAGCCCACAACGCTCAAACAGACGTCGGCGCCGCACATCGAACTCTCCGTCTTCCCGTACCGATCCAATCATTGGCCAAGTCACCCTAGCGGGGAAGTTCAAGTGTCTCAACGAAGCCTGCCTCGACGATGGTGACGACCTTACCTTCAATCGTCACGCTGACTTCAAGCGACACCACGAGAACATACACGCGCGTCGTTCGATCGAGTACTTTTGCCCAGAGTCCGGCTGCGTGCGCTCCAGGAATCCAGTAGGTGGCAAGAAAGGCAGGGGCTTTAGGGGAAGGAAGGATAAGATGAATGAGCATCACAAAGCGGTTCATCATAAGGAGGGCAAGAAGCGGAAGAAGATCGAGGAAGCTGATGACTGCGTTGAAGATCAGAGCTGTGATGACGGTCCTGGGTCTCGAAAGGTGAAAGCCACACGTACGTCCGGGACTTCGTGAGCATCATATTGGTGGCGGGCCTTCGCCTCGTACACTTTGGTCTTTACGCCATTCTTAGCGACTGTTCTCTCGTTTCATTCCTATCGCATCATGATTGCGCTCTACATATCGTCTAGCAAACTTCTATTATGTATTACAAAGCCCATCTAAGTTCCCATTATATCTTGAAAGCAAGAAGGAAAATGTACAACATCATTACTGAACCCAACCTCCCTTCTTCATCTCCTCCTTGGTATACTCTTCCAACCGCTCCGCAAGCTTCGCATCCCTCGCAGGCTTGCTCTCGCACGTTGGCTCCCCAAAACGCCCGAAGATCTCAAGATACCCGCCACTCTGCTCCGCCTTCATGCCATCACCCGCAACACAGTAAAGACTATTATACGAGCCCCTATCCGACGACCAAAACATACCAGTCTTCCGCAAAACCGTAATCACTCCCTGCATAGCCAAATTCGATTTATTCACACCCTCTTGCAGATTCGTCTCCACGAGCCCCGGATGCACACAAGAAGTCCAGATTTCTCCCTCGTTGTCGGTGGCGCTTGCTGACCCCGGACCGTACGCCTTGTGAAGCGACTTGGTATGCAGGATGTTAGCGAGCTTACTCTGGCCGTAGCGAGCCATGTCGCCCGCATCCTTCAGCGCGGGGTTATCGAAGTTAATTCCGCCTTTTGGCGATTGCAAGTGGCCGGACGAAGTGAGATTAACGATGCGCACGCTTCCGGGCGGAAGCGTTTTGGATGTTGTCAGCATCAAGGGAAGGAGGTGGTGTGTGAATACCCAGTGCGACAGGTAATTGGTCTGCCACTGCGCTTCGTGCCCGTCTTGGGTCAGCTCGAATGGCGTTGCCATGATGCCGGCGTTGTTGACGAGGCCGTGCAGCGCGGTCTCGAGCGTGAGGAAACGTTGCGCGGCTGCGACAACGCTGGTGAGATCTTTGAGATCCATTTGTAGAAGGTCGATGTGGGCGGAGGGGTGCATCTTCTTGATTCTGGCTATTGCTTCTGTGCCCTTGTCCACGTTGCGAGCGCACATGTATACGTGCGCGCCATGTTCTGCGAGATGGGCTACGGTGTAGTATCCTCTGTTGAAGGTATTGTTAGTTGAATAGGTCAATCACTAATGGTGTTTGCAACACGTACATGCCTGAATTTCCCCCGGTGACGATGAACACTTTGTCCTTGAGATCGGGGAGAGCGTCGGGGTTAAAAGTAGTGTTAGGCATAGCGGAGGTTGAAGCGATGCAAGTCTAAGCGTGATGCGTTCCATGCTCAGATGCGAGGACATGAAGCATTAAATAGAACAATAAAGACGGTGATTGCACATGCGGCATCCTATATCCGCGTCGGACGAGGTAGAGTTGAAGCGCAAATGGTGGAGACTTTGGGGCGCAGCGAGCAATGCAGCTTCAACATGGCTGTAGCCTACGGTCCAAACGCGCGGAGAAGCACGCCGTACGTTGAGTTTCTCAGGCTGACGCGCAGAGCATGCCCCCTCCGTACGAGCATGGCGTGAGAGGTTCACCTTTCATTTGACAAACGGAGATAGGTTATTGGGTGAACGAACTTTGGCGGACGAGAGCGACCGGATGTGTTAAGCTTGTGAGCTGATTTGCGACGACCGTTCTCAGGTTCTGCGTACGAGCGGACCAAGCCTTGCAGGGCGCAGAGAGAGTTGTCCGCGTCGCGTAGATGCATGTCAGCTTAAACGAGACCTTAGAAGCCTCTAACACGTACGTAGGCTTAAAGCGCTTTATTATAGTAACTACTCTACAAATATCTTATTTTATAAAGAAATATAGCAAGATTTATTATTTAATAACACTATTTAGCTTATTATATTATTATTAGTACCTTAAGCTAAATTTAGTTATCTTTATAGTAAAATAATGTTAAAAGATATTAAAAGATATTAAAAGACTTTAAGCTAGTCTCTTTTAGAACTACTAAATAATTTTAATATTAATTTAGTATATATTACTATAGTAATATAGTTATTTTAGCCTATAGTATAAACTTATTTTATACTTACTTATATAACTTTCTTTATACTATAAATAAAAATAACTAAAAATAATATAATATATAGTAATAGAAATACTACTAATAGTACTTACTATACTTATTTTTAGCTATTAATTATAACTTTATCTTTATTTTTTAGTAATATTAATATAGATCTTATTTAAGATAACTATAATACGTAACTATAGTATCTATCTAAGTAATAGTATTAAGTAAAAGAAAATAAGCTATAAATACTAAATCTTTTATTTTCTATTTTTTATTATTTAAACTAAGAATTCTAGATATAGTACTATATTACTAAAGTATAGTCTACTCTATTTATAAAAATAGTAAAGACTTTATTTTTAGTCTTACTTTATATATAAAGTTATAAATATAAATAGTAATTATAATTAATAGCTTTTTTTTAGTTAGCTTACTAATAAAATAATTCTCTACTTAGCTTTTAGAAAAATAATAATAGTACTTATAGAATATATTATATATCTTTTTAGTTAGCTTTTTAAAAGTAAGAATAAAAGAAAAAATAATAGAGAGCTTTACTCTAGCTAAGTAACTCTTTAGAATAATAGAAATATTAATAGAAATATTAGTAGAAGTATTAATAAAAATATTAATAAGAATATTAATAGAAATATAAATAGAAATATTAATAGAAATATTAATAAGAATGTTAATAGCTCTAGAATATATATATTTAAAGTAGAAGGCTTAGATTATATCTCTTATTATATAGATAGTATCTTATTTTATAATTACTAGAATAGCTTTTAAAATAGCTTCTCTAATAGTCTCTCTTCTAACTATAGTAAATGTAGAGTAGTTTATATAATCTTTATAATAGTAATATAGTTATATAGAAAGTAATTAATATAGTAATAATAAAGTAACTTAGTAAAGCTTCTTAGTAAAGTAGTAAAATAATATAACTAGTAAGAGATTAGTTTTATTATAGTAAAGTATTAATATAGAGTAGAGTAATAATATATAGTTAGTAACTCTATATAGTAATCTTATTATAGATATATTTTCTAAATACTTTATACTTACTATATATAACTATAAAAATTAAAAAAACTCTTTTTCTAATATTTACTATAGATATAGATAGTAGTAATATACTATAGATAAGTTAGATAATATAATAGTAGTAGCGAATAGATAGACTAACTTTGTAGAGAGTAATAGTAATAGAGGTATATCTAGTAGACTTAGAGATAGTAATAGATAAGCTATAGAAAAGAGATTAGTTTTATATAGACTTATAATTACCTAGAAATCTTATAAATTATTTAGAAGTATATATTAACGTAGTAATATAGTATTTAGTATTAGATATAAGCTACTTACGTTTTTAATCTTTAGAGTTCTAAATATTATTATTATATAAGTATAAAAAATAAAAAAAGTACACTTTTACTAAGATTTTAGTATATATATTTTAACTATAAAGCTTTAAAATATATTACTTTATTAGTTATAAGCTAATTAGTGCGTATAATTATATTATAATTTTTTTTATAAAGTGTTTAGTATTAGAATAGCTTCTTAGCTAGTCTAAAAGATTTAGAAGCTTTAACTATCTTAGAAGTAATAGCGCTAAAGCTTTAAGTCTTAGCTTACTTAATACTATACTTTTAAAAGTAAGTAAAAGATTTATTTATATATTCTTTAGAGTACTAGTAATAGTTCTTACTTCTTTAGAATTAGTAGCTCTTTAAGCTATAAGTATTACTACTTAAGATTTAGATTTCTACGTAATAATTATATTATTATAGAAATAAAGTACTATATTAGCTAATTAGAATAAGATATTAATTATAAAAATATAGAAACCTTTTACTAAAGTAGTAAAAGGTATTAAGCTATTATAGTAATAGTATAAGCTTTATATTATTTAAAATTTTTATTATAATTACTTTACTTAATTAACTTATACTAAAGTTATATTTTTAAAGTTTTTAATAAAGTATAACTACTATATAAGCTTTTAAGCTTATACTAATCTACTATCTAACTTACTTATATAAATATACTTCTTTCTTAAAAGTTATTATTTAGTACTTTATATCTAATTTTATAGACTCTATTTATTAGATATATATTAAAAGATACTTAGCTTAGAGGTTTAAAACTACTAGTAGATTCTAATAAATTTAGTATATATTACTATTAATACAAAGACTTTTATATAGACTTATAATATATTACTTCTAAGAACTTACTAAAAGAGAATATATTTTAATACTTTACTATTTTTAATCTTTAGCTATTAATATAATAGAACTTAAGCTAATAAAGATAACTACTTTATTTTAATTTATTTTTTAATAGTAACTATAATAGTAAAATACTAAAATAGCTATTATCTATTAAATAGTATTATTCTATAAAAGATAAAATTTAAATATCTTATTCTTTTTAGTTAATTTATTATTAGTATAGCTAAAGATTCTTAAAAACGCTTTACGCTAGTAAGTAGTAGCTACTTTTATTTCTATAAGTAGAAGTAGATTACTTATAGCTATAACTAAAGTATATTCTATTATCTACTAAAGGTTTTATAAAGTATCTTAGAACTATAATTTTAACTATAGTCTTTAGTTAAACTTTTTTAGTAGTTATAATATAAAGCTTTTCTAAGTTATTATAAAAGCTACTATAAAAGCTTCTAAAGTCTACTTTATTTAACTTTTACTATTATATTTAATAACTATTATTACTAATACACTTTAATAATAACTTTTAGTAGATAGACTTATATATTTTATAGTTCTTTATTATAACTAAGTCTTTAAATACTTTACTACTAAATTCTAGAATTTTTTTTAAAAGCTCTAATCTATTAATATATAAAATTAGAATTAATATTATTTTCTATAAAGTAAAGTTTTTATAGCTAAATAATATTAAATAAAAGTATAAGTACTAATTAAGTATTTAAGATAAAGTTATTATAAAGATTAGTATTTTAGACCTAAAGTAGTAAGTTAATATAATATATTATATTAGCTTACTACTATAGCGCGCGCTTAAGCCTTAGTAAAAAAATATTATAACTTAAGATAATTACGTGCGCTATAGTAGTAAGCTAATATAATATATTATATTTATATATTTTAATACTTTAAATAAAAGTAGAATTATTATATAAAAGTAATATATTTTATAGATAGTATAAAATATAATATTATATATACTTAAGTAAGGCGAATAGCTAATAAAACCTTACACTAGCTAGCTAGTATATAGACTATAAGGTCTAGGCTAGCCTTAGTACCTTATACCTTAGACTAGAAGTAGAGAACTTTAGTACTATATATAGAGTTATTTCTAAATTTTATTACTAGTAATATTTTCTTAATCTTAATAAGTTTTATCTATAATATATTTTTAATTTTTTTAAATTTTTATCTATAAAGTATAAGTATATAAAGTAAAAATAGTAGATATTATAATAAAATATTATAATAGTATAATAATTAAAATAAAATTTAAAAAGAATAATAATAATAAAGTATAATAATTAAATAAAATACTAATATCTTAGGAAATCTAATATAACTCTAGATAGAATTAAGCTACTCTACTTTCTAGCTATATTAGAGAGTAGTAACTAGAGTTTTTAAGATATAAGGTAGTATAAACTCTAAAGGCCTATACTAACTACTACTATAGACTATTAATTAGATTTACTTACTTACTTACGTAAGCGCTTCTACGCGTATAATATATACTTTATATATTATATAATTATCTAAAGTTTTTAAGTTTCTTACTAAGACTTATAGTAGTAACCTAATATAATATATTATATTAATTTACTACTATAGTTCTAAATTACTAATCTTAATAATAAGATTTTTATATATAGCTAATAAGCACGTATCTTTAATCTACTAATAGAAGTCTTAACTTCTATTCTATATATTCTAAGCTAAATAGCTCTTACTTATAGGCTACTTTATTATCTACTTATAAAGTAATAAAGTTAAATCTACTAAGCTATAAGAGTATAGTATTAAAGCTCTAGACTAATAAGTATTATATTTATATATAAATCTATAAGTAAATCTAGATAAGTACTAAAGCTTAGTATAGTTAGTATTTTAACTAGTTATAATAAAACTTAAGTAAAACCTTTATACTTTAGTATCTTTTAGATATTAATAACTAGATATAAAACTATAATATACTTCTTTACTATAGTAATTTAACTATACTTTAAAACTTTTTTAAAGTACTTTTACTAACTTTCTAGTATTCTCTTACTTATATTATAATATAAATTTTATCTTTAAGTAATTTATTTTTAGACTTTATAATCTCTTATATTTCTATTATTACCTATAACTTACTTTATAATATAGGTAAAGTTATTATAATATTTTCTTCTTAATTACATTAGTTTAACTTTCGCTCTATAATTATCTAAGCTAAGTACTATAGTATACTATTTTTAAACTATTATAGTTCTAGAATCTTTATTTATTCTCTAGTATAAAGTTTTTGTATAAGATATACTAAATACACTTAGTTAGAATAGATAGAATAAGATATATTATTAAATGTCTTAGACTATAGTTATAAGAAGTACTAATAAGAAGTTAATAATAATAAAACGCTACTAGTAGCTAGAATTCTATAATTACTAAGAAATTTATAAATAATAAGATTAGTAGAGATATAAACGCGTAAAACTATACTTTATCTAGAATCTAGTATTAAAAGAGTAGAAAATATTTAGTTCTTTTAATTCTTAACTACTTACTCTAATCTACTTATCTAATTTAGTTATACACTATATAAGTTTTAATTAATATTATTAACGCGTTAATCTTTTATTATAGTACCTCTTAGAATATAGTTTATAATCTAAGAATTCTATATCTTATTTCTTTATTATATTCTTATTATTATTTTATATATAGTTTCTTATATACTCTTATCTAGTACTATATTATGTCTTTCTTATTATTAAGCTTACTTAAGAGATATTAAGTTTCTCTATTTTAATATAAAAGTTTTTCTAAAGTGTTATATAAAGGTCTAATTAGTCTTATATCTTAATATAAAATTATAAGTATAAAGATAAGTTGTCTAATCTAGTTTTTAATTAAAGATAATTTAATCTTAATTTTATAGAGCTTTCTATTAGATTTATAAGAATAAAAATCTTTTATTAGATTATTTTTAATCTAAAATAATATCTTATTTTTATAAAGATTACTCTAGTATAATAATTTATCTAATATTACTTTTAGTATCTTTTATACTATTTTAAATTTACTAATAAATATAATAGCTACTTTATTCTTTAAACTAGAAAGAGTATATATTAAGAAAATACGCTTTGCTTATCTTATACATAATATAGAGATTCTCTCTAAGACTTAGAAAGCTTATTAGTATATATAATCTATACTAAAAATAAATATAATTTCTAGTAAAATTCTTATCTATAGCGTAGATACGTAGATAGGCTTTATTAATATAATTAACTTACTTAGTTTGCTTATCTATAAAAAGATAATATGTAATAAAAAGCGCTTTTCTAGTTTAAATAGTAGATATATATAGTAGTCTAAAAGGTTAATATAAAATTCTTATCTTTTTAAATAACTATTACTATATTAAACCTACGTTATATTTTAGCAAAGCTAAGGCTAAGGTTATTTATTTAATATAGTTATAATCTAGCTATAAACGTTATTCTAATTCTATAAGGTATTAGAATACCTTATAAAAACCTAGGCTTCTAATAGTAGTAATAATATCTCTAGCTTAACCTTAAGTTTAAGATACTCTTAATATATTTAGCTTTTAAGTAGATAATATAAGTAAATTACTTATAACTATAGCTAT
Source organism: Alternaria sp. Ai002NY15 (assembly GCA_023758125.1). Classification (NCBI taxonomy): domain Eukaryota; kingdom Fungi; phylum Ascomycota; class Dothideomycetes; order Pleosporales; family Pleosporaceae; genus Alternaria; species Alternaria sp. Ai002NY15. Next base: position 10,804 of record JAFVLO010000041.1, on the reverse strand, counting down.
ATTATTAAGCTTATTAAGAAGCTCTAGAGAGAGGTAGATAGTATAGAGAAGTTATATTTAATAATAATTAAATCTCTTATATTAGAGTTCTTAGTAGGTATAGCTACACTAGAATAGGCTAGTATTATAACTATAGTAGGTAGAATAGGTAAAAGCTTATATATTAGCTACTAAGGTATAGCTAATATAGAGAGTAATCTTCTAAAGTTAAACCTAATACTATATAAGAGAAAGAAATTTAACGTACTTATAGTGCTAGTGTAGCTATATTTATAGTAATCTATATTAGTAGAAGTTTATAGGCTAAAAGATTTAGCTTAAAATACTTAATAAGAGCTAAGTAGTAGTAGTAATATAACTAATAGTTACTTCTAGTAGAGTACTAGTTTCTACTAAAGAGAGCTAATAATAACCTTAGCGAAAAAATATATATATTATTAAATATTTTTATTACTTTAATGTTCTCTCTAATACTCTAGTATCTAGTATAAAAATATAAATTTCTCTAAATATACGCTATAATTTTATAAAGTATTAGAAAAAGTAATCTACTACGTGTTATTTATAGAATAACTATATACTATTTAAATAGTGTTAAAATCTAAAGTAATTTTTAATAAAGTTAGGTACTTTACTTTCTAGCTAAACTAACAAGTATTATCTTAAATAATTAAAGAAGAAGGCTTATATAGACTTTAAAGTTTATACTAGCTAGTCTTTGTAAAGTTTTTCTTTTCTTATATTAGTAATTATATTATAACTTAATCTCTATATACGCTATTCTACTTCTATCTAGAGTATTTTACTTTTTTTTTTTAGTACTTATATAGTATACTTAATACTATAGATATTAGTTATAATCTAAACTCTAAAAATTTATTTTAAAGGCTTAGAATAGTTACTAAATAAAATACTTATATTAGCTTACTACTTTATTTCTAAAACGCTAACTTTTATACTTTCTATAATTATAGCTAGAGCTAACTAGAAGCTTACTTATAATTTACTAATTAGAAAGCCTACTTCTATTTTTTATTAATTAATCTTAATAGCTCTGTAAGTAGAGTAATATATCTTATTTCTTTTCTTTTTTAGTTTATAGTCTCTTTTTACTATATATTAATCTAATCTAATATCTTCTTGAAACTCTTAAGCTATTTCTATAATAACTATAATTGTACTCTATAATTCTACTAATACTTATTTTTTTATTAGTTGTTTTTCTATATTTATTCTTTATATATACTAATATCTTATTACTAAAAACTCTTAAAGCTAATTTTGTAATATAGAAGTACTACTAATAAGAACTAAACCTTTAAATTAGAAGTGTAAACTCTAGTTTAGAAGATTTATACTTTAGTTCTTTGTAAAAGTAATTTATAACTAGAAATTATATAAGATAAAAGCTTTAAATTATATAATAAATATTATAAATACAAAAGTATTAAAAGTTTTAAAAAGTAGTAGATTTTTAATAGTAGTAGAGGTTTATATTCTATATTACTACTATTTTAACAATTCGTAATAATTAACTGTAGCTTAATTATAGCTACTACACTTTTTATTACTAAACCTTTTTCTATCTATAATATCTATTCTACCTCTAGATAATATATAAAGCTTAATTAGTTATTATTTAGAATTTTTTTTTTCTTCGAAGAATACTTTTTAGAATAAGATATTAGTTTTCTATATTTTCTACTAATAATAGTTTAGTTATACTATCTTTAGTAGAATAGCTCTAGAATAATCTTTTTTAAAAAAGAACTAAAAGAAGTTTTTAAATCCATTTAATATATACTAAAAAAGAATTCTAATTTTTTAAAGTAACTATTGTTTCTAAACTAAAGTAAGTATATAAAAAAGATTATAGTTCTTTTTTTACTTTATAAAATACTAAGACTTTAATTTATATTTAATTTAGTTTATTCTATACTAATAGCTTAGTTAATATTATTTTTAGTCTATAGTTTTATATTTTCTATTTTAATTAGAGACTTTAGATTTAGTTAAAAATTATCTGCTATTTCTTTTAGTAGTAAGTTTTTTAAATAAATCTTTGCTTAATCTATAGAAAAATAAATCTATACTATTAAAAATATATTTAGAATTCTACTAATATTCTTATTAAAGCACTATATATTTATTAAAGCTATATCTTACTTTTCTATTTAAAGCCTTAGAGGTTTCTAGAAATAGTATAAAGCTTACGCTATAAAATACTACTCTAATTTAGCTTTTTAAAAATTATATTTATACTAATACTTATAGCTTAAAACAATAGAATACAAAAATTATAGCTTCTTAATATAAATTATTTTTATACTACTTATTACTTTATTATATATACTAGTATAGAAATATAGATATAATATAGCTAAGTAATATAGTGTAGAATTACAATATAGATATATTTTCTAGATATTATTATAAAGAATAGAGAGGTAATAAAAACTATTCTTTTATAATAGAATATAGCTTTGTTAGAATAAAGTAGTTAAATACTATAATAGATAGTATAACTAATAAAGATTATAATAAAGTAATTATAAAGTAGATAATAGATAAAAAGTAATAATATTATTACTAAGTAAAGAATAACTCTAGAGAATTACTATTTCTTTTATAGAAAATAGCTACTAAAATAATTACGTAAATATCTACTTATCTTTACCTAAAGATAAAAATTGATAAGTAAATCTACTTAATTTCTAGATTTATAATCTAAGTTTACTAAATTCTTCTTATTTTCTTAAATTTATAATCTAGACTAGTACTTATTATATTAGTCTATACGTTGTATTATATAGACTAATAATTAGTTTATTACTAGATTTTTTAGTAATTATAGAAAGAGAGATAAGAAAGATAAGAGTTATTATCTTATATAATAACTCTAATAATAGCTAAGCTAAAATAAATAAAAGTATTTTAGAATCTTCTAGTATAGTAGATTAAAACTAGCTACTAAAATCTTAATTACGTATGTAATTAGATTTACTAGAAATTATTCTAATTTGTTAAGAAATAATAATAAGTGTAATCTTAACAAAGCTTAATAATAAAAAGATAATAATTACTAAGTTATTATAATCTTTATAATTATCTATTATAGTATATATTAATTCTCTCTAGGCCTAATAGATAGAGCTTATAGCGTACTTCTTTTAGAACTTTGCAATTATATAAGTATATAACTAAATAACTACGTAATAATATATTACTATATTAGACTTAATAGTAAGTATAGAAATCTTTAATATAAGTTTAGATTTCTAAATTATAATACCTATACTTATATTACCTTTATAATAATTACTATATACATTATTATAATAGGCTATCTACTTAATATCTATTAAATATTACTAATAGTTTTCTAGACTAACTAGTAGTAATAATACTAGTCTTATATAATTGTGTAACTTTAAAAAATAACCTAGTAACTCTACTAGTAGTGTAAACTCTAACTTAATCTAAAATATCTAGACAAAACTTCTATAATTACTAGATAATATATATTTTATATAGAACTATCTCTAAGCTTAGCTTTATTAGTAGTATTTTACTATTCTTTATTATACTAACTATCTATTTAATCTATTTTTACGCGTTTATTAGTATAGCTTAATACTATACTATATATATACTACTTTCTATAGTAAGTAAAGCACTACTTATCTTAAGCTAAAGAAAATATTATTTACTAGAAGCTTAGTAAAGTTAAGCTTATTTTAGATTATAAGCTCTAAACTACTTAGCTTCTTATTTAATATAATAAGCTAATTAAACTACTCTTTTAAAATTTTAATAATATAATAAGAAAGAAATATTTAAATAAAATAGTTTATATCTATATAATATAAAGCTGTTAAGTGTCTTTTATTATTAGTAACTACTTTTATCTACCTTTTATTTTCTTAGTATAAGTTCTTTTTTTAGCTCTATCTTTATAGCTAAAATGTATTTATCTTTTATTTTTAAGTTTCTAGAAAGAACTAAAAAGTTAAATATACTACGCGTATAGCTAGTAAAGTTTACTAAAGTAGTAATATCTAAGTATTTTTTAAGAACTAGAGCTTTTATAGTAAGTATAAAAAAAAGATAAAGTATAGAAAGCTCTTTATTCTTAGTAGAAATATTAGTAGATTTTAGAATATTTTAAAGTGTATAAGAATATCTATATAAAAATAAAATAGAGAGAAGAACTTTGTATATATATTAAGTTTTATATATTTTCTTATAAACTACTATTCTTTATACTATAATCTAACTCTCTTATAATATAAAGTTAATTTATATAGTAATCTAGTTTAAAATAACTTTTTCTATAGCTTTCTACTTACTATTATAGCTAATAGAAAGACTTTAAGTTAATATTATACTATATAGTATACTCTACTTTTTACACTTTCTACTAAAATATTTCTATTCTTACTTATATTCTTTACTTTAAAAAGCTTATTTCTACTTTAAATTCTAAAGAAATAATATATTACTATTTTCTAGCTTAATAGCTCTCTATTACTTTTTCTAAGCTTACTCTTAGTCTACTAAAAAGGCTTTTATTAATATTACCTTTTATAAGAATAGTAGTAGTAGTATTATTATTATTATTATTATTATCTAAGTACTATATTTATAGCAAATATTATAGAAAGAACTTTTTATATTTATTTAGTTATATATAGTAGGTATAAAGTATCTAAGAAATATTTGTATAATAGAATTACTATATAGAGTTATTAACTACGTATATTTTTTTTACTCTATATAAAAACTCTACTATTATAGTATATAATAGAATAAATATTTTTCTTAAAGTTCTAGAAATTTATATTTAATTATAAAGTTTTGTACTAATAAACTCTATATAAAAATAAATATATAAATAGCTAGAATTTAACTTAAAAATTAAAGAAAATAAACTTAATTAAAGTACTTATATAGTATATATATCTTTATAAGAAGCTCTTTAAGTTATATATATATTATATTACTTTTAAAAAGGTTTGTATAGAAAAAGAAAGTATAAAAAAACTAGAACTATAAAAAGATAGTAATAGATAACTAAAACGTATTTAAAGCTATATCTAAATAAAAGCTCTAAAGGTAAAAAGTTTTAAAGTAAAGTAATTAATAAAATTTAGGAAGTAATAGCTTAAAGCTTTCTGCGTTATAGCTATTCTAAGATATTAGAATAGTTATAGATTAAGAATAATTCTAAACTCTTAAGATATAGTTATAGAAAGTAAACTTCTCTACTATTCTCTTCTTCTTTTTTCTCTATCTTTCTTTACTTTCTTATTCTTTATTTCTTCTTTTTTTAATATCTTTTAAATCTTTGTAATTTTTCTTATTTCTTTAATTTATAAAAAGGTTATTCTATATTTACTTATATAAAGACTACTATAGTTATTAATAAGTATATACTAAGTAAGTTTAACTTAATAAACTATTTTTTAAAAGTCTACTAGTATAATAGTATTATCTACTATAGCTTTTTACTATAGATAAAGCGTTTAAGCTAGAGATAATAAATAATTAGATATATTTAAGTATATTATAATTATTATACTACTAAAGAGAGTTAAAATAATATCTCTAGCTATATATCTAAGAGCTAAGTAATTACGTATCTTTAATTATATAATTATAACTTTTTTTAACTCTAATATACTTTCTAAAATAGTAAAAGTACTAATCTACTCTACTAAAATTTATTATATTAAATTAACTATAATTAGTATACTTAAGTAGAGTTTAGATATAGAAATTAGAGTAGAGTAGTAAGTTATAGCCTAAATAAGCGTTTAATTATACTTACTACTAATAGTAGTAAGCTTTTACTTATTTTAACGCAGCCTAATAGCCTAAAAACTTACTTTATTAAGTTAAAAATTACTTTATAATAGCTTAGAGTATAGCTAATAGCTATAAGACTTTACATATTTAACTTGTAAAAGATAATTCTAATAGTAAGAGTTAGGCTTTTAGTCTCTTCTAATTAAAGTTTAAAGTATAATTAATAGCTTAATAAGCTATATTAGCTTTTTATATAAGTATACGCTTAGACTAGATTTAGAAACTTTATTAATAATAATAAGTCTTATAATTCTTCTTTTTTCTACTATAGTTATCTATTTTTTTAGATTATTAAAACACTAAGACTTTTAATATAATAAGCTACTTAACTAACTTTTCTATTAGCGTAAGATTTACTACTATTAAGCCTTTATACCTAAGCCTTTACTCTAATTAATATACTACTCTACTTACTATCTATTTGTTCTATTACTATAGTAAGTCTTTACTTTTAACTTTAATAGTAGCTATAAGTATTACTACTCTAGTTTTTACTATAATAGTATCTTATATAATTATTTTAATAGTAGTAATTATAATATATATACTAGTACTTAGCGTAATAGCGCTTAACGTAATAGCGCTTTACTTAATAATACTTTATTAGTAGATACTTAAGCTTTACTATATAATTAATCTATTAAAACTACTAATTAATATATACTACTTTGTTCTAGAATAATAACCTAGAGTAATAATATATTTAGCTTCTCTTTTACTATATAGGCTCTATGTACTCTAGTAACTTAAAGCTTTATAGTAATTAATAATACTACTAATCTATATTAAGATTAAGTAGCGTAGCGTAAGTATATAAATTTTAACTTAAAAGCTTTCTATTTTAGTTCTAAGCGCTTTATAAGTAATTTTAATAATAAAAAATTTAAAAAAACTATAAAGTATAATTCTAAGAGTAGTATCTTTATTAATAATAATATTTTCTAGTCTTAGAAGTTAAGCTCTTAGTAATCTAATTATATTAATAAGTAAAGTATTAAAAATTAAGAAGAGTAAAAGTCTCTAAGCTAAGGTTATAGTTATAGTTACTTTAGTAAATAATCTAAGAGTAAGGTTTTTAAGTCTAAAGCTTTTAAGTTTAAAACTTCTTAGTATTAGTATCTAGAGTATACTAGTTATTAGCTTAAGTAAGTTAGAGTAGTATTTAAGTATAATACTTTTTAATATCTCTACTATAAGTGTTATATTTACTAGTAACTTCTAAATAATATTTTAGAATCTAATTATTTTAAGTATTTATACTTAGTTTAGTACTATCTATTTTACTACTTTTATAAGTACTAAATACTAAATAAAAATCTATACTAGCGCTTTGTTAATATAAAAGTTTACTATAGCTATTTTATAAGTTACTAATTTTCTTTTAGCTTTCTTAATTCTTTACTAACTTAATAATTATAGTAGAATATTAATATAGAGTAAGGTAATAAAACGCAGTCTAATAACTCTTTATAGTAATCTTAATATAAGTAAATTTTTTAAATATCTTATATTTACTATAATATAGTAGTTAATATTAATAAAACTTTTTCTATAACGTTTACTATAAATATAGTACTTTAATAATAATAATAATATACTTATAAGAGGTAATAGTAATAAAAGCTTTTTTAAAAGACTTAGAAGTAGTAATAAGTAAGCTATAGAGCTATAAAAATATTAAAATATCTCTAATCTAGAAGTTAAAGTAGAAATAAGCTTTCTAAGGTAGATACTAATAGTAATAATAAAAAGGTTTTAGCTATAGAAATCTTAGCTAAAAAAGTAGAATATAAAGTAGAATATACAGTAGTAACTATAGTACTACGTGTATAAACTTTAGGTCTAGAATTATATTAAACTATAGTATTATAAATCTAGAGATAATTACGTAGTTAAAATATAGTTTATCTCTAGGCTACTATACGTAGTATTTATATAAAAGATCTTTATCTACTTTCTATAAACTTATTCTTTTCTCTATTCTATATCTTTATTTACTTCTTAAAACTCTTCTTAAAAGCTTAATAACTATAAATATAACTATAACTATAATAATTAAAATAATAATAATATTATAATAGTCTATTAATATATTAGTTATCTATACTTCTATTATTATATCTAATAATATAGAACTCTAGTATCTAGCTCTTAAGTAAAGGTAAGTATAGCTATAGGCTTTTATAAAGAACTTAGAAAATCTTCTAAAATAGCTTACTTTCTATATTTAATCTATAAAATACCTAAGTAGTATTAGATATAGTAAAAAATATAAGCCTAGCGTAAAGCTTTAATTCTAAGATTTCTACTATAATAGCTATAATTAACTTAATTAATAGTAATCTTATAGTCTTAACTATAGAAAGTATTTATAGCTAAATATACTATAGTAACTACTTATCTAAAGTTTATATAATTATAACTAATTAGCTTAGAAAACTTTAAATACTACTTACTAGTCTATAATAGTAAGACTATATACTAAGCTTCTATAAAAGAAACTTTCTAAAAAAAGTAAAACACGCTAAAACTTTTAGCTAGAAGTAGATAGTACTACTATATATAAGTAAAGTATTAGATATAAACTTAAAAGTAAGATAAGTTACTACTATAGCCTAGCTAGTAAGATAGTAGAGAAATAATTTTAAAAATTATATAAGTATTATTATAAAGTTTAAATACTTACTATAAAAAAGCTAAAGACTTATTAGTATAGATAGAGAATAGATAGATAAGTAAGTAAGTAATAGTAAGTATAGATAGTAGTTATAGTAGTTATATAATATAGTAGTTAATATAGCTAAAGCTTATAAGTAATTATATATAAAATTAAAATTACTAGTAATTATATAGATTTTATATATGTACCTTAAGTTATCTTAAAGACTTTATACTAGCGTTAGGCTTACTATAGCTTATTAAGTTTTCTTTTAGTATTAGTAGTTATATAAGACGCGCTTTAAGACTAGTTAATAATCTAGATAGCTATTAGTATTATATTATAAATATAAAGTAGTTAGTATATTATAATTATATATATAGTAAATATTATATTAGTATAGATAGTATAGATATAAGTATTAATAGTTATAAATCTAGGCTTACGTTAGAGATTTTTTAAGTTTAAATTTAGAGTCTAATATAGTAACGCGTTATTATATAATTATATAATTACGTAATTTTAGAAATAGTACACTATAGGCTCTATCTCTTAGGCCTAGAGAGAGTAACTTAATAATAAAGCTAGAGCTTAGATAAGACTTAAGAATATTATAAGTAGCTCTATTAAGAAATCTATATATATATAAAAAAGAAATAAGTAGCTTAAAGTAGTTCTAAAACTTAATCTAAATTATTAGCTAAAACTTTAAAGTCTTAAGTAAAAAAAGGCTTTTAGGCTAATCTATCTATAACTTCTAATAACTTCTATTAATATAGCGCTTATACTCTACTATAGCTTAATTACTATAGTTTTAGATATAGAAGAGTAGTAGTATTTACTTATTACTTAGTACTTAGTACTTAGTATTTAGATCTATAATTTATTTATATTATTATAATATAGGTATAACTACGTAAATACTAATAATAAGAATAATAATATCTTATCTTTCTTTTCTTCTTACTAATACGCTTTACTAATCTACTCTTCTATATTAATACTTACTATATCTATCTCTTTTATTCTCTATTACTACTTTTTACTATATATTATTAAAGTTACTTATTATAAGCGCGCGCGCATTTATATTAGGTAGCTAATCTAATCTAAAGAAGATATTCTAAAAGAAAAGGTTTATAAAAGATTCTATATATTTATAGAATTATATTCTTTACTTAAGTCTAGAAGTTTAAAAGTTTATAAATAAAGTAGTTTAGTAAGCTATAGTAAACTTAATAAGCTACTACTACTACTAAAGCTCTAAATTAAAGCTATTAGTAAGGCACTACTTATAAAGATTATAATAACTTAGTTATTATTATCTTTTTATTATTATTATTAAGCTTTGTTAAGATTACACTTATTATTATTTCTTAACAAATTAGAAAAATTCCTAGTAAATCTAATTGCTTACGTAATTAAGATTTTAGTAGCTAGTTTTAATCTGCTACACTAGAAGACTCTAAAACACCTTTTTTTATCTTAGCCTAGTTAATATTAGAGTTATAACGTAATTTAATAACTCTTATCTTCTTATTTCTCTTTCTGTAATTGCTAAAAGATCTAGTAATAAACTAATTATTAGTCTATATAATACAACGCATAGACTAATATAATTAGTACTAGTCTAGATTATAAATCTAGAAGATAAGAAGAATTTAGTAGACTTAGATTATAAATCTAGAAATTAATAAGAATTAAGTAGATTTAATTATAAATTCTTATCTTTAGGCAGAAATAGGTAGATATTTATGTAATTATTCTAGTAGCTATTTTCTATAAAAGAAATAGTAATTCTCTATAGTTATTCTTTACCTAGTAATAATATTATTACCTTTTACCTACTATTTACTCTATAATTATTTATTGCAATCTTTATTAGTTATACTATTTATTATAGTATTTAACTACTTTGTTCTAACAAAGCTATATTCTATTATTAGAGAATAGTTATTATTACCTCTCTATTCTTTACAAGTTATAAGCCTAGCTAGGCGCTTATAGCTTTGTTAGAACATATTTTATTTATATTATTACTTATTCTAAGTAATTAATATATTTAAAAGAAAAACATTTTTATTTATTCTAAAAGAGTTATTCTTTAGAATTAATAAAATATCTATTTTAGAACTATATAGTTTAACTTTTACTTTTTATCTATTATTATAATAGTACCTTTTTAGCTTTAAGCTATTTAAAGATTTATAATCTTTATTTAGTAGTTAATTAGCCTCTATTATAATTAATAATAAAAAGGAAAGTACTTATTATTAT